>ML661908.1:4377799-4448260 GCA_007570785.1 Antilocapra americana | reverse complement strand
AAAAAAAAAAAAAAAAAAAGAAAGAAAAAGCAAGAGAGTTCCAGAATAACATCTACTTCTGCTTTATTGACTATGCCAAAGCCTTTGACTGTGTGTTTCACAACAAACTGTGGAAAATTCTGAAAGACATGGGAATACCTGACCTGCCTCCTGAGAAATCTGTATGCAGGTCAAGAAGCAACAGCTAGAACCAGACATGGGACACCAGACTGGTTCCAGTTTGGGAAAGGAGTACATCAGCTGTATATTGTCACTCTGTTTATTTAACTTATATGCAGAATACATCATGTGAAATTCTGGGCTGGATGAAGCACAAGCTGGAATCAAGATTGCCAGGAGAATAACCTCACATATACAGATAACACCACTCTTATGGCAGAAAGCAAAGAACTAAAGAGCTCTTGATGAAAGTGAAAGAGGAGAGTGAAGAACCTGGCTTGAAATTCAACATTCAAAAAATGAAGATTATCGCATCTGGTCCCATCACTTCATGGCAAATAGATGGGGAAACAATGATCCTTCAATGATCCCCAATGATTTTGGGGGGGCTCCAAAATCACTGCAGATGGTGACTGCAGCCATGAAATTAAAAGACACTTGCTTACTCCTTGGAAGAAAAGCTATGACCAACCTAGAGAGCGTGTTGAAAAGCAGAGACATTACTTTGCCAACAAAGATCCATCTAGTCAAAGCTATGAGTTTTCTAGTAGTCATGTATGGATGTGAGAGTTGGACTATAAAGAAAGCTGAGCACTGAAAATTGATGCTTTTGAACTGTGGTGTTGGAGAAGACTCTTGAGAGTCCCTTGGACTGCAAGATCAAACTAGTCAATCCTAAAGAAAATCAGTCCTAAATATTCATTGGAAGGACTGATGCTGAAGCTGAAGCTCCAAGACTTTGGCCACCTGATGAGAAGAACACATTCATTGGAAAAGACCCTGATGCTGGGACAGATTGAAGGCAGGAGGAAAAGGGGATGACAGAGGATGAGATGGTTGGATGGCACCACTGACTCAATGGACAGGAGTTTGAGCATGATCCGGGAGGGTTGGTGAAGGACAGGGAAGCCTGGCATGCTGCAGTCCATGGGGTCACAAAGAGCTAGACACGACTAAGCAATTGAACTGAACTGAACTGAACTGATGCTCAGTCATGTCCAACTCTTTTCAACCTAGTGGACTGTAGCCCACCAGGCTCTCTGTCCATGGGATTTCCCAGGCAAGAATACTGCAGTGGGTAGCCATAACCTTCTCCAGAGGATCTTCCCAACCCAAGGATCAAACCCATGTCTCCTTTGTCTCCTGCATTGCAGGTGATTCTTTAGCCCTGAGCCACTGGGGAAGCCCTGAACTTAAGTTTTCTTTTCTCCAAGACCAAAGAGTTACCTCTCACTGACATGACTGGCATGAGGGTGTGAGTGGTGAAGCCCTGGAAGGGCGTGCAGGCATGCAGCAGAAGACTCGAAAAATGTCAGGCTCCTCCTCTTGGTTGGCCCAAAGGGAGCAGAATGTTGCTGGAAGAGGTTTCTACCTCCTTCAGCAAGAGCAAACTATACAACTCCCCTTTCCTTTTCTTCTGTTCTTTCCTCAAATTTTATTTTATTTATTTTAAAATATTTATTTTATTTTTAAATATTTAATAAGGTAAAATATGTTTTCCTCCTGTCCTTAGGGGCTTAACAGAGTCCTTCCTCCTCCTAGCCCGGTAGTCAAAGAGCCATCTGACTCCACCTCTGTAAAGGTCCTTCTTTCTAGTACCTTGTCAAAAAGAACACGATGGGACACAAGAGTAAGAGTAATGAGAAAAGAAAGCATCATCCTTGTGAGACAATTTGTAGTTTTTTTTATCATCTCTCATTCTACAGGTTCCTTCTTCTTTTTAAAATTTTAATTCCCTTTTGTTATTGTTGTTCGTTGCTCAGTCGTGTCCGTCTCTTAGGACCCCACAGACTGTAGCCTGCCAGGCTCCTCCTTCAGTGGGATTCCCTAGGCAAAAATACTGAAATGGATTGCCATTTTCCCCTCCAGGGAATCTTCCCGACTAAATATTATCTTCCAAAAGAGTCACGGGTGATATAAAAGCTATTTATTTTGTGCCAGTTTTTATTAAAGGATTGTGTATATAAGCTAATGATCAGTAAGTAAAGATAAATATCCACAGGAACAAAACGAAAATGGCAGCAGATTTATTTTGAAAATTGCACATTGGGTAGTTTTTTTGTTTTAAACTTCTCGTTGAGAAAAATGAGTATGTGTGGCTTTTGTAATGGAAAAATAAGATACTATTTATGGTTATTCAATTAAAATAATCCTCGGGATTTTTTTTGTTCTAGGCGAAAACTGTGATCGGAAAGAACAGCTTGCTGTAACGGTCTCATTTTGCTCAGGATATTTACAGAAATTCCTTCCCAGGTTATGCTTCTAGCGTTTCCTCGAAGGAATTATCAGAGCTTTTAAAGTGAAGCCAGAAATGACCTGATGAGATCTCTGTTTAAGAAAAATAACTAAACAAATTGTGGACTGGCCAGTTGTAAATCTGGAGGCCAGAGACCCAAGAGGACCCTTTCTAGCAGTCTGAGGACAGTGGTGGGCTGCCCTGGAGCAGAGACAGTGGGTTAGAGAGACAGGAGCAGATGTGTGAAGCAGGCACGGCAGAGTCAGTATTTCCAAAGTTAAACTGCCTTTGTTTAATACTAGACTTCCCTCCCTACCCAGCGAATGCACCTTGCCTCCCAGTTTCATGTGTCTTTATTTATTTATCTTTTTTGAAAGTTTTCACATATTTTATTTTTTTTTTGAATCTTCCCCTTCCTTTTTTTTTTTTATTAGTTTTGCCATACAATGACATGATATCACCATGGGTTTACATATGCTCCCCCTCCAGAACCCCCCTCCCTCCTCCCTCCCTCCTCCCTCCCCCCGGGAAATCTCCATGCACCAGCCCCAAGCATCAATCCTGGGCTGGCGATTGATTACACATATGATAATTAACATGTATCAATGCCATTCTCCCATATCATCCCACCCTTACCCTCATCCACAGAGTCCACGAGTCTGTTCTATACATCTGCGTTCCTTTTGCTGTCTCGCATGTTGGGTTCTCGTTACCGTCTTTCTAAATTCCATATATATGCGTTAGTATACTGTAGTGTTGTTTTTCCTTCTGGCTTACTTCACTCTGGATAATGGGCTCCAGTTTCGTCCATCTGAGTAGAATTGCTTCAAATGAATTTTTCTTTAATGCTGAGTAATATTCCATTGTGTATATGTACCACAGCTTTCTTATCCATTCGTCAGTTGATGGGCATCTTGGTTGCTTCCATGTCCTGGCTATTGTAAACAATGCAGCGATGAACATTGGGGTACACGTGGCTCTTTCAGTTCTGGTTTCCTCGGTGTATATGCCCAGCAGTGGGATTGCCGGGTCATATTGCAGGTCTATTTGCAGCTTTTTAAGGAACCTCCACACTGTTTTCCATAGTGGCTGTACTAGTTTGCATTCCCACCAACAGTGTAAGAGAGTTCCCTTTTCTCCACATCTTCTCCAGCATTTATTGCTTGTAGATTTTTGGATTACAGCCATTCTGACTGGTGTAAAGTGATACCTCATTGTGGTTTTGATTTACATTTCTCTGATAATGAGTGATGTTGAGCATCTTTTCATGTGTTTGTTAGCCATTTTTATGTCTTCTTTGGAGAAATGTCTGTTAAGTTCTTTGGCCCACTTTTTGATTGGGTCGTTTATTTTCCTAGAATGGAGCTGCAGGAGTTGCTTGTATATTTTTGAGATTAATTGTTTGTCCGTTGCTTCATTGGCTATTATTTTCTCCCATTCTGAAGGCTGTCTTTTCACCTTGCTTATAGTTTCCTTCGTTGTGCAGAAGCTTTTAATTTTAATTAGGTCCCATTTGTTTATTCGTGCTTTTATTTCCAATATTCTGGGAGGTGGGTCGTGGAGGATCCTGCTTTGGTTTATGTCAGAGAGTGTTTTGCCTATGTTATCCTCTAGGAGTTTTATAGTTTCTGGTCTTATGCTTAGATCTTTGATCCATTTTGAGTTTATCTTTGTGTATGGTGTTAGAAAGTGTTCTAGTTTCATTCTTTTACAAGTGGCTGTCCAGTTTTCCCAGCACCACTTGTTAAAGAGGTTGTCTTTTCTCCATTGTATATTCTTGCCTCCTTTGTCAAAGATAAGGTGTCCATAGATGCGTGGATTTATCTCTGGGCTTTCTATTTTATTCCATTGATCTATATTTCTGTCTTTGTGCCAGTACCATACTGTCTTAATGACTGTGGATTTGTAGTATAGCCTAAAGTCAGGTAGGTTGATTCCTCCAGTTCCATTCTTCTTTCTCAAGATTGCTTTGGCTATACGAGGTTTTTTGTATTTCCATACAAATTGTGAAATTATTTGTTCTAATTCTCTGAAAAAGACCTCTGGTAGCTTGATAGGAATTGCATTGAATCTATAGATTGCTTTAGGTAGTATACTCATTTTCACTATATTGATTCTTCCAGTCCACAGACACGGCACATTTCTCCATCTGTTTGTGTCCTCTTTGATTTCTTTCATCAGTGTTTTATAGTTTTCTATATACAAATCTTTTGTTTCTTTAGGTAGGAATACTCCTAAGAATTTTATTCTTTTTGTTTCGATGGTGAATGGAATTGTTTCCTTAATTTCTCTTTCTGATTTCTCATTGTTAGTATATAGGAATGCCAGGGATTTCTATGTGTTGATTTTGTATCCTGAAACTTTGCTATATTCACTGATTAGCTCTAGTAATTTTCTAGTAGAGTCTTTAAGGTTTTCAATATAGAGGATCATGTCATCTGCAAACAGAGAGAGTTTTACTTTTCTTTTCCAGCTGAATTCTACCAAAAATTTTGAAAAGAGCTAACACCTATTCTACTCAAACTCTTCCAGAAAATTGCAGAGGAAGGTAAACTTCCAAAGTCATTCTACAAGGCCACCATCACCCTAATTCCAAAACCCGACAAAGATGCCACAAAAAAAGAAAACTAGAGGCTAATATCACTGATGAACGTAGATGCAAAAATCCTTAACAAAATTCTAGCAAATAGAATCCAGCAACACATTAAAAAAATCATACATCATGATCAAGTAGGCTTTATCCCAGGGATGCAAGGGTTCTTCAATATTCGCAAATCAATCAATGTAATACACCACATTAACAAATTGAAAAATAAAAATCACATGATTATTTCAATAGATACAGAGAAAGCCTTTGACAAAATCAACATCCATTTATGATAAAAACCCTCCAAAAAGTAGGAATAGAAGGAACATACCTCAACATAATAAAAGGTATATATGACAAACCCACAGCAAACATTATCCTCAATGGTAAAAAACTGGAAGTATTCCCCCTGAAATCAGGAACAAGACAAGGGTGCCCACTCTCACCACTACTTTTCAACATAGTTTTGGAAATCTTGGCCACAGCAATCAGAGCAGATAAAGAAATCAAAGGAATCCAGATTGGAAAAGAAGAAGTAAAACTCTCTCTGTTTGCAGATGTCATGTGTCTTTAAGTAGCATCAGTTCCACCTTGTTGCCCAAGACAGAAAGGTTGATTTCTCTCGCCTCACATCCAGTTGTTCATCAGATCTTTTAAGTCCTTCCCCCTAACTACTCTTAAGTACATTCATATCTCTCAGCTCCTTATTTGAAGCCACCACCCTCTCTGGCTTGAGTTTGTTAAGAAGTTTCCAAATGGCTTTCCTTTGCTCTCAGTCTTGTTCTCTGTCCTGTCATTTCACCAGAATGATTTTCCAAAAGTGAAAATCTGATCCTGTTACCCTTCTACTTCAGTGGCCTTTTGGTGCTCTTAGGAAACTGTCCAAACTCTTTCTCCTGGCGTCCAGGACTGCCAGAGCTAGACCCTGCGTCCTGCTCTAGGCTTCTTCCTTGCTATTCCCTCCCTCACTGCTGCTCCTTGACTTCACTTGGACCCATCCAGTGCTCCAGCTCTCTGGTACCCCAAGTTTTTACCCATACTGTTCTCTCTACCTGGAACACTCCTCTTTCTTCTCCTTCCTGTAACCTCTTTAATTCCTCGATATTTCAACTGAAATAACACTGTGTGTAGTGGGACTCTCTGAGCCTTTGGCTAAATCTTCAAGACCTTTGGATGTTCCGTAGCAGAACACATCACATGTCCAGCTACAGTAAGTTCTCTACATACAAATGAGTTCTGTTCTGAGAGAGCTCATGCATAAGTCCAGTTTGTAAGTCAACAAAGTTAAGGCCTTCCCTGGTGGCTCAGGGGTAAAGAATCTGCCTGCAGTGCCGGAGCTGCGGGAGACATGGGTTCTATCCCTGGGTTGGAAAGGTCCCCTGGAGGAGGGAGCAAACCACTCTAGTATTCTTGCCTGGAGAATACCATGGACAGAGGAACCTGGAGGGCTACAGTCCATAGGGTCAGAAAAAGTCGAACATGATGGAAGTGATTTAGCATGCACACACAGCAAAGTTAGCCTTGGTACCTAGCTGTCACAGTCAGCTGCTGCTTTTATACTTGTGGACCCCCTGGGCTTGAAATAAAGACACTGTACTCTTTACTGTACAGTAAAGTACACAACATCACAACCACTGGTGAGAATACATGCACATGGCAGCGCACATCAGACATCTGAGCTCATTTGTGTCACTGGACACGCAGGCACACGTTTGCATCTCTGAATGTTCGCAACTTGGGAGTTTGTATGTAGGAGGCTTACTGTATTTTTGTTTGTTTCATTATCTGTTTCCTCCTGGGTATGTGTGTGGTCAGGGACTGTAATTATTTTACTTATCACTGTATCCTCATCTAGTACAATACCTAGAACATTAGGTGCTAAAAAGGTTGATAAATTAGACAAAGGAGACATAGAAGGAAGGAAGGGAGGGAGGGAGGAAAGAGAAAGGAGTGGAAGGAAATCAAAGGAAGAAGAGAAGAGAAGGAGGAAGGGAGAAAGGAATGAAGGAAAAAGTTTTGCAAATCCAAACTACTGAGATTCTAGTGACATTTTGAGAGCAGGGAAAAAATACAGTAGTCAAAAACATTCTGAGACTCATTCATTGACCAGCTGGGTACGAGGCAATGCTGTTAAAAGTGGGTTAAAAAGGAAGGAGAGTAGGTTTTGGTGGAAGCATAATGAGTTCAGTATGAACATCTGGTACAGAAGCTCAGTTGACAGTTCGGAACAGGAGATCTCATCTCAGCTGGGGCTTAGGAGAGATGTGTGAGCTATATGAGACAACTGGAGGGAAGGGAATAGGTGAGATTCCCAGAGAGAGTATACGGAGCCAGGAGCCAGATTAGGCTGGAGTTGGAAGACTCTAAAATGTGTTGAAAGTAACACAGGCCCCGAAAGTAACCAGCCCCAAATGGGGTCCCTTATGCTAAACTCTCATCACAAAACCCAGCCTTACCTTGATTATAGTTTCAACCTCTCCCAGAAATGGAGCCTTCAACTAGTAAATGAGGATCACCTGGTCAGCACTGATGAGGTCACTGGCCTAAGAGACCCCCTAAGGAAACTGACCTTGTCACAACCTAGTGCAACAATTTTGCTAGTAGAAGTTCCTTGTCCCGCTCCTTTCTGCTTATGAAAGTCTCTTCTTTTGTGCTTCTCCTTTCTATCTGCTAGATTGGTGAATCATTGAATAATGTCAATAAGATTTTTAAAATTTACTCAGTTGAATTTTCCTTTTTTAACACATTGAAAGAAGACATAGCAAAGGAGCCTCTTAGTGGCCACCAGGGACTTCACATTGCATCCTCCATTTATAAGGCTTGTAATGCGACTCACTCCTGTATTCTTGCCTGGGAAATCCCATGGACAGAGGAGCCTGGTGGGGTCACAAAGAGTCAGTCACGACTGAGCGACTAACACAACACAACAACAACAAGCTCCTAAAATTGCTCAGGAGGAATTTGAAACAGCAGGGGGGACTCTATAATTTTGGAAGCAGGGAGGGAGCATGAAGCTCCCCATAGTGGTTTTTGTGTTTCTGACAGTACAATGCATTTATGATACTTGTTTTTCCCTGGGTTTCTTGAATTGAACAGAGCTGATATAATTAACACACATTTTGTTTGTCTGAACATATTTATTTAAAATTTTATATTTATTGCAACATGCCATTATATATACATGCCTATATAGCTTTGTACCATATGTTTGACTGTGGACAGTGTAAGAAATCAATAAATGTATTTTTATTGCTACAATATATGTTACAAAATGCAGCTTTTTAAACCACTCTACTCTTCTCACACAACCCACTTTTTCGAAGTTTTACATCCCATTAATAGAGTGATCCACCTCTAAGTGAAAACTTTGAAATGGAGCAATAGCTTGGGAGTGGATTCCATTTTAAACAGCTTGTCCTCTAGGAAAGGACAGCAACCTTGGCGTCAGTAAATTGTGAGAAAATGAGGGCATTTCTAGGAAGAGAAGATATAGTTGAGACTTTTTAATAAGCCTTGATTATAATTTCAGATTTCCAAGGTCTTAAAGGACTAGAAAGTAGGATAAAAGGAGACGAAATTAGTATTTAATTAAAACAAAAAATGTACAGTATTGTATTTATCTTTGTATAACTAAAAATCAAAATTCTGAACAGTGGATTAGAAAAGTCTTTGTACTCTAACTTGATTTCCTTTGCTGCCATTCTTTAAATCTGAAATAGATAGTATTCTGGCTGTAATATTTATACCTCAGTGTAAAATTAAAAAACAGAAAATAAAACACAAGTTGCAGAAGGCTAAAAATAATTTTGAATTTCCATTTAAATAAGAAGAACTTAGAGCTAGTGTATTTAGAAGTCAATTAAAAAAAACTATGTCATAAAAGATGAGCTGTATATGTTTACTAGTTTGGTTTGCAGTAACAGTAAACTAGGATAGGTTATCAGTACGAGATTATTCTGGTTTGTTCTACCTCCAGACAAGTTTCTTTTTGTTTAATGCTTTCTGTGTAATTACAGGGTGTAGGAAAAAACAAGATTGTTGATAGATTCCTTCATCTGCTCAACAGACCCCGAGAATATATCCAGCTGCACAGGTAAGAGGATAAAACCCACAGACTTTTAAGATCTGGTCTAATCATTTATTTTGCTCCTAGTACAATTTAAAAATACTTTCTTAAGGCCCATTTTTAATATACCAGTTTCATTTCCTCTCCTTCTGCCCTTATCTCTCCTTTCCTTAGAAGGTAATAAAACCATGCAAAATTAATTTTTGAAGTGACGAATGCTTTATAAACATGAATTAATAGATTTTTGTGGACAAAGTGATGAACATTGCATTCAGGGAGTAGTTTTCATCAACATAAAGGCTCTTAAATTAGAAGAAAAGAATGTAGAGGCTAAGCACACTCTCTAACAGAAAGTTAACATAACTCACAAGGAGAAACAATAAACTATGTGACTCTCAGGTGTGAGATAAGGAACTCAAAAATACAAAGTAAATTATTACTCTTGCCTTCTTGGAAAACAATTTATAGATTATTTAGTTTTGTGTGATTTGCTGATCCAGGGATACCTTTTAATCAAATAGATTTTCTCAACATGGATTGTTTTTAGCTTTATCAGTGAACCTGTTCTTAAGCTTTCTCATATAAAAAAATACACAGCAGATCCACGAAAGGAGAGAGAAAAAAATTCAGGAGTATACCAAGTAATAAGCAAATTAAAACTAGATTGAATTGTTATTGTTTTAATCTCAGGAGATTAACAAAAATATTGTATAGTGGGAATAATACTGGATTGAGTTACAATAATTGGTTTTTATTTTGAGTGCTTTTACTAAATAATGATGTGGTTTTGAGAGAAAAATGTAGGAGAAAAGAAGGTAAAGTTAGTGGGCCGAAGAAGAAAGAGAAGAGGACCAGAGTAAAGCTGAGCGATGGTCAGAAACTCCCTCTTGGCGTTCACACCTCAGGTTGGATGCAGTCTCTGGTGCCAGATGGGTCCTACCACAGGGCACGTGGGCGTGCTAAGTCACTTCAGTTGTGTCTGAGTCTTTGTGACTCCCTGGGCTGTAGCCCGCCAGGCTCCTCCATCCACGGGATTCTCCAGGCAAGAATACTGGAGCGGGCTGCCGTGCCCTCCTCCAGGGGTCTTCCCGAATCAGGGGTCAAAGCTGAGCCTCTTGGGTCTCCTTCACTGGCAGGTGGGTTCTTTACCACTCGTGCCACCTGACTCATAGACACTGGTGAAGGAACAGCCGCTAGAGACTGGTGAGCTGAACAGCTACCAGAGCTCCCACATGCTTAGAGCCTTCAGGAAGTTCACTCCTGGGATCCAAAGATATCCTGGGAAATCTGTGCTTTAAAAGTAGGATAAACCTGTCCCTAGAGTAAAAGTTCTTCTATGCCCCCCTTATAAGTTTAAAAATAACTCTTGGAAAAAAAAACAAGGGCGTTTGTTATTTAACACTATTTTGTAAGTTTTCCTCATACAAAATGATTTTAAAACTTAAAGGATTAGATGTTGGGGGGAAAATGTTTTTGAAACAGTTAAGCTGATTCAGAAATAAATCAGCTGAGCAAGCTTACCATTGAATGAAAGAAGGCTAAAAAATCCAAACATTTATCAACAGAACATTCACAATATCAGGCATTTGCCAGAATATTATTGCTGCCACTGCTGCTAAGGCACTCAGTCGTGTCCGACTCTGTGCGACCCCACAGACGGCAGCCCACCAGGCTCCCCTGTCCCTGGGATTCTCCAGGCAGCAACCCTGGAGTGGGTTGCTGTTTCCTTCTCCAATGCATGAAAGTGAAAAGTGAAAGTGAAGTCGCTCAGTCGGTCCGACTCTTCTCGACCCCATGGGCTGCAGCCTACCAGTTTCCTCCGTCCATGGGATTTTCCAGGCAGGAGTCCTGGAGTGGGGTGCCATTGCCTTCTCCACTTGTAATATCTAATGAAATGTAAATGCTATGTAAATTGTAAATACAGCACAAATGCAGTGTGAGTAGTTGCCACATGACAAATTCATGTTTTGCTTTTTGGAACTTCTGGAATTTTTTGTTGTCCCAGATATTTTCAGTTCAAGGTTGATTGAGGCAGAAACTGTGAATACAGAGGGCTGACTGTACCATGCTTTACTTTCTGCCTAGAATGTCTCCTGTACTATCTTTTGTTGAGAAATAACAAATAATAGTGAAGAATTGCATGTTGATTATATCCCATGGTATTTCTGATTTTGGCTACATAAATATATGAATACATTGTCTATGAAAAAAATGTCTAAATTCAAAATGTAGTAAAAATTTCAGATAGATTTTTATTATTTTTGCTATAGCCCTCATTGCTATATCATTGCTTGATAATAGTATTACAAATAAAATATCCACTTACATAGGCCCTGGGGTACCTCTATTTGTCAGTATTTGGTATTTAACTTATGTAAAGTTGGAAGTAAAAAAATCTTCATTTCTGTTTAAAATATATATCATGAAAGACTTTTCAATATGAAAAGTTTTTTCTTTATTATGTACAACTTAATGGCTATATTTTATATACAACTTAATCTCATGAAATTGCCATAAGAGAAACATATGTTTTAAAAAACCTAAAAATAGCAGTTGAAAAAATATGTTCAGAACTTCTCTGATCTATGGGTGACTTACTGGTCGTTAAACTCTGTTTATTTAGGTTCCTTTTAAAGGATTTGTGATATTACCATCTAAGTAATCAGTCACCCTCAATTTAGTTTATGGATGTCATTCCAACAAAATTAGTTATGAGTCATTAAAAACATGATCTTGATAAGTAAAACCATCACCAAACATGCATGAATAAAACTTATAACCGGTGTACTTTTGAGGATGGCCATCTTATGTTTTAAGATCAGATCTCATAAAATGAGCAAGCTAGACAATTCATATTTTTTATTAAAATCAAGATGTAAAAATCAAGAGTATGATTTAGATAACTTTTAAGATTAATATGTAAAATGACTTTTATGGTTCAGACAGAGGAGACCACATGACTCAGATTTGTGAAGTGTATTTATTTACTTCTTTTTTACAATGTGATGGTAATTTGACATCAAATTAACTTGATATGGCAATTTCTATAGCTATATTTCCTCCTTGGATAAAAGTACACTTTTGTATTAAAATTAAAATCAGAATTACCTTAATTTTGAAATATGTTACCAGATTTTTTTTTTTATCTGCTACTCTTCATATATGGAGATGATGGCACAGGTCCAGTCATTAGCATGACGTAAGTGCTTGCTTATTTTTCTAACATTGGTGTCCATTGTAAACACAGAGTGCTCAGGCCCACCAGGGAAGTCCCAGTTTTCTCTTCAGTGGGATTTTCCCAGTGTGTGCTCAGCTTATCCCAGGCTGTGCTGTTCTCTGTCCTACGGACCGGTTTTGAACTTGTATCCATGCCTATCTTTATTTCTCCCTCTAAAATGCATCCTGGCTCTCCTAGAATCCTTCAGGATTTTGGCCCACTATTAGTTCTACACGGAACTTTTCTGATTTGTCATTTTTGGGTATAACTTTTCCCTCCTCTGAAACTCCATAGGACTGAATTTGTACCACTGTGGTAGAAAGAACATGGGTTTTAAATATGAAATTATGTCTTTATCATTAACTTTTTGTGGTCTTGAACTCCTTGAGTCCTTATTTCCTTACCTACCCAATTGAAATAGTACCTTTCAAGATGGTTGTGAAAATTAAGGCAGTATGAAAAGGACCAACCATAATATCTGTACATTTTAGGCACCTAAATACTTAGGCTAACTCATAAATAGTAGTTTCTTGCCATGTACCCCACTTTCTCTCACTCACTCCAGATGATTAATTTCTGTATCTTATTTCCATCCCTCCTTTCCCCCAGTCATGTCTCCCTAGCTAAATAGGGAATTTTTTAAAGGCAGGATTCTGGTTTATTTATTATATATTAATTCATTTCACCTGATTTTTATTTATTAGATTCCTGTTGTTTGCCAGGGGCTGTCTAGGGCACTGATGATGTACAGATGTTCTTAATGTCTGTAGAGGATTGGTTCCAGGACTCCCATAGACACGCAAATCCAGGGATGCTCAGGTATTTTATATGTGGCATAGTATTTGCAGATAGCCTACACATATCCTCCTATATACTTGAAACCATCTCTAGATTACTTATAATATCTAATGCAATGGAAATGCTATATAAATATAGCATTACAAATGCAATATAAATGCTATATATATAGTGGCTGGATCACAAAAAATTCAAGTTTTTGATTTCTAGAACTTTGAGTTTCTTTTCCCAAATGTTTTCAATCCACAGTCAGTTGAGTCCTCAATATGGGTGTGGAGGACTGACTATATAGATGAAGATATTGATATTGACTAGATGTCCTTGCTTGCCCGTCGGTGGGTGACAGTATACCAGCGTTTAAGATAGAATGTTGTATAGAAGCCAGGAGAGAAACATACGTAGGTTCCATGGGACCCTTGAAGAGAGGTACCCAATCCTCTGAGTATATGCATGTGATTTGGTGGAAGGGGTCTGGAGAAGGTGACACTCAAACTGAGTCCTCAGGGAGAAGTAGCAGTCTTCTAAGTTCAGAACGCTGAACAAGGCATTATGGTTGATGGTATATGCCATATATATACGGCAAATATTGACAACAGGCTGTAGAAAAATAGGAAGTGAGAGACAGCTTGGGTAGCGTGGCACGTATGTGTGTAGATGTGAGTGCTGATGCCAAGAGGAAGACATAAGACTTTGTGGGGACTTCCTGGGCCTTGCTGAGGGTAAATTTTATCCTGAATGCAATGTGATGGAGTTAAAGCAAGAAAGATCATTATGACCACAGTCTGTGAGTAGATCAGAGTCAGATGAGATTTAATCACAGAGAACACTAGGAGTTGGTTGCAGTCATGCAGATCAAATTGTTGAGGTCAAACAAGCATCCTGGCAATGACCTATTGAAACAGGTTTAACTGGCTAATTTTTGGTTGATAACTGTTTGGAGGCTGAGGGGATAAAAGAAAAATGGATAAGAGGGAACTACTGCATCATATTGGAGATAGTTGTTGTTAACACTCTTGTTTTTCCTCTTTCATATTTTTGTATACTTTTTCTTTATGAAATCAAATGAGATAAAAGTGAATTGTAGAACTGCAGCATCAATCTTCTCCATATCGAATATCCTGGGGTGGAAGGATGACATGCTTTAAAAAGCACAGCATAATTCAGCATATCAGGCTTTCCTCAGTCTGAAGAAAACTGAATGTGACAGAATAAATTTTAAAATTCACGAAGTCCCAGAGGGCAGGTAGATATATTGGGAGGAAATATAAAAACAAAAAGCTTTTTTGAAGTCTCATGGAAAAAATTATGATTAAACCATCATGTGCTAAGACCTTCTTAGCACTGATAAGAGGACTAGAGAACTGGAAACATGTCTGATGTCAAAGGTTCTAGGATAGTCCTTCTGTCTCATCCACCCCATGACAAACTGGAAAAGGCTATTTTAGACACATTTTTATCAGCGGTCAATAGTTTTCCCACTAAGAATGTCTTCCTCTGCCCCCACCTTTTTTACAGAATGATCTATGCCAGTATCTCTAATGTTTCCATGCAGATCTTTAGATCTGTACCAATTTCTGACTCCAAATCCATTTAAATTCCTAAATTATGTTTACTTTTTCATAAAAAAAAATATGTATTAGCTACTCTGTTCTACACTGTTTTCAAATTGTAACTCGTTTTTGCTCACAACTGGCTGGGATCAGCACCATTACCGCCTCTTTTTTTGCAGATGAGTACAGAAGCACAGAGAGGTTAAACAACTTGTCTGAGGCCACATAATTGGCTTCATATAATCTGGCTTTAGCCTTATGCTCTAGCCACTGTGCTGTGCTGTTTCTTGATATTGTCTCACTGATCAAACATTATTTTAGTGATGGTAGCGCATCAATAAGTACCTCACCAAAGTACTAGCCATGTGTTAAGACTGTGGGCCAAGCAGTTCTTACATGTTTTTACTTGATTCTACATATAATAGCTTGATTTTTTAAAATTCTAACTTCATGTTCCTAGTCCTTGCCCAGCCTGATCCCAAAGTCTTTCCTTTGGCCAGTTATTCCATATTTTCCCATTTTTCCCCCCAGTAATAATATCCTTACCAAATTTCATTTTCTGTTTTCTTCACTTTTCTCCAGACTATTAAACTTACTTTCTCTCTTAACGCATCTTCCCTGAGAGGTTGTTGCTCAGTCGTTAAGTGGTGATTCATGTCCACTGAGTCAGTGATGCCATCCAGGCATCTCATCCTCTGTCACTGCCTTCTCCTCTTGCCCTTAATCTTTCCCAGGATCAGGGTTTTTTTCCTTTAGGATTGATGACCCCTGAGAGGTATCATCAGTAAATGTAACAGCTCTGTTTTCTCTCCTGTCACCCAGATAATTCATAAAAATGTACACTAAATCAGTGCCTGTGATCTTTTACATGATGCTCCTTCCCGGCAGACACTGCTTCAATTCTCTGGGTGCATCCACCAGACAGTTGTTACAGTAGGTTATAGAGATGGGTGAATCAGAGCTGCAGGCCAACCCCAAAATGTAGATCCTAGCAAGCAGCCTGCGCTAGACTGTCTTGGAAGAAAAGATTGGGAACAAGCAGGCTCCTATGGGATTGTTTTTTAGTTTTATTTCCTAAATCGCAAGCTGAATAAGCTTGAGAACTTCTGATGTAGTGTATATTTTTTCTTAGTTTTGTTAAATCCCTTGCCACTGGAGAATAGCTACATTCTTTTCAAGTGTTGTATACTTTTTTTTAGTTTCAGAAAAACTTCAAAAATCAAAAAATGTAAATACAAACATATAGCACATAACATAGCCAAACTCGTTGCTCATATTTAACAACTATGAATATTTCTCCAATTTGACTCTGCTCTTCTTCTTGCAGAAAGAAAACACTAATTGTAGCTAAAGCCGCCTTTAACAACCATGCCAATCTCATCTCCCCTTCTTCAAGTCAATCACTGTTGTCAGTTTAGTTTATAACCTTCCAGTCCTTTGTATGTGTGTGTGTGTGTGTGTTTAACTTATCAAGCAAATTCATATTAAGAAAATAATTATTTCACACTGAAGTATTAATTGCTCAGTCATGTCTGACTCTTTTGTGACCCCATGGACTGTAGCCCACCAGGATCCTCTGTCCATGGACTCCTCCAGGCCAGAATACTAGAGTGAGTAGCCATTCCCTTCTTCACGGGATCTTCCCTACCCATGAATTGAACCTGGGTCTTCTGTATTATAGTCATATTCTTTACTGTCTGAGCCCCCCACGGAAGCCCCTCCATTGTAAAAATCAATGATACTCTGCTAGGGGGAGGGATTTTTTAAAACTTTTAGTCCTTAGTTGTAAGAAAAATAAACAATATTCCAGCCGTTTCAATATCAGATTGTCTTAACGTGCTTAACATCATGTCCCAACCGCTTTCGCCTGCTCGCCTCTCTCTGGACCTCTCCAGTCAGCATCACCTGCAGGTTTCCCCCAGCAGCATCCCTAGGTAAGCCAACAGAGCAAAGAAGTATCTTGGGCAGTGCCATATACTTCCCAACCATCTTTTAATTCCTTAAGATCTAAAATGTTTTTTTTGTTGTTGTTGTTGAGCTTTATAAAGTGCCGTCCCTTGTAAGTGAGACAGATATTGTTGTAGCCAGACTCTTCAGATGATGGCAGCAATGACAGTGTGAGCAGAAGGAGAGGGGGTGAGGTGCTTAAATTAAGCATGTAGATTTGTGTCCTAATGGGACTGCTCAGCTCACAACTCCATTAACTATTTCTCTTCAGGGAGATACAGCTGTAATGATTCGTGCAAGAAGAGATAAGAGCATTGCTGGAAAATCTAAGAGTTATTTCTGTATTTCCTTTGACTTTATTGATTTACGCATCCAGATAGTCAACAAATACCAAATTTAGGTACTCTAGAAGAAGAGCCAGTGATGAAAGTGTTTGTATAAGTAGTTTTAGAGGCAGAGCTTTTATGTGAAACTTTTGGGGAAGTAAAGGAGTCAGGATAAAAAGGCTGGGGAGAAGAGGTGGGTTTAGATAAAGTCTCATCTCAGCCTCTTTATAGGAAGCTCTGGAGCATGAATGCAACTACTCGGTTATCCCATCTGGAAGCAGAGGGCCAGCCTTTTTTGCCCCCTATCTGTGAGGCGTTAGTTAAAGGCTGCCCTTTAGGAGGGAGATGAAGGAGAACCTCTAACTACCCAGGCAGTTCTAGACAAAGAACTCCCCCTGAGTGGCAAACAGTTCTTTGAAGAAGGGTGCAGCTTCTAGAAGTCAATGCTGCAGTAGCTGTGACATGAGTGCCTTTGGTGGCAAAGGAGATCTGGGTAGGACACTACCGGCATATACTACCAGACACCTTTATTGAGGTCATGTTGAGATCATATTCTAGGGCTTGGGAAATATAGTAGTGAACAAGAAGTCAAAGTCGTTGCTTTCATGAAGCTTTCCTTCTAGTGGTGAAGAGAAGGTATGCAATAAACACATAATTCAATAAACTGAAAAATATCAGTACTTCTGTTTGTTGTTCAGTTGCTAAGTCGTGTCCAGCTCTCTGCAGCCCCATGAACTGCAGCACTCCGTCCTTCACTGTTTCCTGCAGTTTGCTCAGATTTGTGTCCATTGAGACAATGATGCCATCCAGCCATCTCATCCTCTGTCGTCCCCTTCTCCACTTGCCCTCAATCTTTCCCAGCATCAGGGTCTTTTCCAGTGAGTCAGCTCTTTGCAGCAGTGGCTAATGTATTGGAGCTTCAGCTTCAGCATCAGTCCTTCCAGTGCATATTCAGGGTTGATTTCCTTTAGGATTGACTGGTTGGATCTCCTTGCTCCAGATGATATACAAATGTCTATAGGGTAATGTGATAATTAGTAAATGAATACGTTTGGAAGCAATAACTGCCTTTTTGTGTTGGGATTTACAGCAAGACATTCTAACATTTTAGCAGCTTTGTCTCTTGGAGATTCAATGGTTGAACTGACCTGCTATATGATGGATCCATAAATGATTAATAATTACAGTAACTTGGGACTTCTGAGAACTTGGACTAATGATAGTGTGGAATAGGACTCCAGCCAATAGCAGAAGGTACCAGACCTAGCTTGAATCTGACCCAGGGGAAATAGGGTTTTCAGGAATAAGGTTACCAGGGATACTGATACTAGTGGGAAGGTTTGTGTGAGAGTCAGGTAATCGAGGGGACAGAGGCAGAAGTAGATGGGACTTAGGAGATTTATAACCTCTCTGAGCGAGACCAAGAAGCTGTGTATCTCCTTTCCTGTTTAGTATAGAAAATCAGGACCTGAGCAGGGCTGAGCCAGTAGCTTAGTGAAGCTGAATAAAGCGAAGCTAGCACTGGGAGCTCTGCAGTCTACTAACAAAGCGTCTTTCCTCTAACGTGCATCCCATCCTGAACGTGACTTTCTTTTTACCAACTCTCGGTGGTAATGGTATAAGCTGTATATAGTTGAGTATCATTTTCCACCAAGGACTTAGATCCTGCTGCATCACCTGAACACTTTCACTGACAGGTATTTACTGGTTTCTGTCGGCGACTGATGAGATGGCAGTGGTGCTGCCTAGCCAGCAGCGCTCGTTTGTGCTGAGATACAGTCTGTAGCGATGCACAGAGTCAAAAAGTATAAGCTATTTATTATGAGATGGGGTGCAAATAAAACAGAAGCCTCAAATTTTTAAAAGAAAACATGAGTTTGGGTTACCTCTTTGAGCCCAAATTTCGTCATAGGATTGTTGGAGGGATTAAGTGACATATGTCCCATGTGTCTAGGGCAATGCTTGGTGTGAGGTAGAGACTCAGGTAAGATGAAATCTCTTCTCTGTAAATCTGTACTGTTTTCTATTCAGATATCTTCTGCCACTTCCTCTCTTCTCAGCTTTGGATTTGCATTTTTCTTCCTAAAATATCCATGTTGGTATCTCTGGAGCATTTCAAATCCAAAATGTCCATCTCCTCATACCAAGTTTTCCTTTACAAATACCCTCCACCCCCTTTTCTATATCCTAGTCAAGGTGGATGTCAGTAAAGCAGTGTTGATTGTATGGCTGATAAAGGCAAGAATGGATGTTTCCTCTGTCAGCTTATGGAATCCTATATCCAGTCACTTGATCTATAATCGGCGTCCCTTTTACCTTTCCCTGTCCTTTATCTTGACAGCCAGTTATTACAAAATTACGTCTACATTTTCCCAAGTCTCCCAAATATTTTCCTTCCTCACAGTCACTGCCATACCTGGACTATGGCAATAGCCTCTTCTAGAATTGTGACATATCTTTTCAGTTCGATCCTCTGGGGCCATAAATCCTTCCCTGTCTTCTCTTGCCTGGACTTTTGCAGTAGGCTCCTGCATAAAAGCTCAGCCTCCAATCTGTCTTTCCCAAGCCTCGTACTGTTTCAACCAATAAAGTTGATCATTTGTTTTCCTGCTCAGAACCCTTCAGTGACTCCCACTGCCAGTAACATCAAGTCCATAGTCCTTCATTGGAGCCCTGTCTGTTTCACACTTCCAGTCTTTCTTTCCCATGCACTTAGGCTTAAGCCATATGAACAGCTTGTGGTTCCTGAGTACCACATGCATATTCATGACTCCATAACTTGCCACTTGCAGCTCTTATAGCCTGGAATGCCTTTTTCTATCAAGTCTTACATTTTCTTTTTTTATTTTTAATTTATTTTTTACTTTACAACATTGTATTGGTTTTGCCATACATTGACATGAATCCGCCATGAGTGTACATGTGTTCCCCTTCCAGAACCCCCCTCCCAACTCGCTCCCCTCCCCATCCCATCCCTCTGGGTCATCCCAGTGCACCAGCCCCGAGCACCCTGTATCATGCATCAAACCTGGACTGGTGATTCATTTCACATATGATAATTTACATGTTTCAATGCCATTCTCCCATATCATACCACCCTTGCCCTCTCCCATAGAGTCCAAAAGACTGTTCTACACATCTGCGTCTCTTTTGCTGTCTCACATATCGTTATTGTTATCATCTTTCTAAATTCCATATATATGCGTTAGTATACTGCGTTGTTTTTCTTTCTGGCTTATTTCTATCTGTATAATAGGCTCCAGTTTCATCCACCTTATTAGAACTGATTCAAATTATTCTTTTTAGTGGCCGAGTAATATTCCATTGTGTATATGTACCACAGCTTCCTTATCCATTTGTCTGCCGATGGACATCTAGGTTGCTTCCATGTCCTGGCTATTGTAAACAGTGCGGCGATGAACATTGGGGTACACGTGTTTCTTTCAATTCTGGTTTCCTCGGTGTGTATGCCCAGCAGTGGGATTGCTGGGTCATATGACGGTTCTATTTCCAGTTTTTTAAGGAATCTCCACACTGTTCTCCATAGTGGCTGTACCGGTTTGCACCCCCACCAACACTATAAGAGGGTTCCCTTTTCTCCACATCCTCTCCAGCATTTATTGCTTATAGACTTTTGGATAGCAGCCATTCTGACTGGCTGAAATGGTACTGAAATGGTACCTCATTGTGGTTTTGATTTGCATTTCTCTGATAATGAGTGGTGTTGAGCATCTTTTCATGTGTTTGTTAGCCATCTGTATGTTTTCTTTGGAGAAATGTCTGTTTAGTTTTTTGGCCCACTTTTTGATTGGGTCATTTATTTTTCTGAAATTGAGCTGCAGGAGTTGCTTGTATATTTTTGAGATTAATTCTTTTTTCCATTGCTTCATTTGCTGTTTTCTCCCATTCTGAAGGCTGTCTTTTCACCTTGCTTGTAGTTTCCTTTATTGTGCAGAAGTTTTTAACTTTAATTAGGTCCCATTTGTTTATTTTTGCTTTCATTTCCAATATTCTGGGAGGTGGGTCATAGAGGATCCTGCTGTGGTTTATGTCAGAAAGTGATTTGCCTATGTTTTTTTTCTAGGAGTTTTATAGTTTCTGGTCTTGCGTTTAGATCTTTAATCCATTTTGAGTTTATTTTTGTGTATGGTCTTAGATAGTGTTCTAGTTTCATTCTTTTACAAGTGGTTGACCAGTTTTCCCAGCACCACTTGTTAAAGAGATTGTCTTTCCTCCATTGTATTTTCTTGCCTCCTTTGTCAAAGATAAGGTGTCCATAGGTGTATGGATTTATCTCTGGGCTTTCTATTTTGTTACACTGATCTATATTTCTGTCTTTGTGCCAGCACCATACTGTCTTGATGACTGTGGCTTTGAAGTAGAGACTAAAGTCAGGCAGGTTGATTCCTCCAGTTCCATTCTTCTTTCTCAAGATTGCTTTGGCTATTCGAGGCTTTTTGTATTTCCATACAAATTGTGAAATTATTTGTTCTAGTTCTCTGAAAAAGACCGTTGGTAGCTTGATAGGGATTGCATTGAATCTATAGATTGCTTTGGGTAGTATATTCATTTTCACTATATTGATTCTTTCAATCCATGAACATGTGTATTTCTCCATCTGTTGGTGTCCTCTTTGATTTCTTTCACCAGTGTTTTATAGTTTTCTATATATAGGTCTTTTGTTTCTTTTGGTAGATATATTCCTAAGTATTTTATTCTTTTTGTTGGAATGGTAAATGGAATTGTTTCCTTAATTTCTCTTTCTGTTTTCTCCTTGTTAGTGTATAGGAATGCAAGGGATTTCTGTGTGTTGATTTTATATCCTGCAACTTTACTATATTCATTGATTAGCTCTAGTAATTTTCTGGTGAAGTCTTTAAGGTTTTCTATGTAGAAGATCATGTCATCTGTAAACAGAGAGTTTAACTTCTTCTTTTCCAATCTGGATTCCTTTTATTTCTTTTTCTGCTCTGATTCCTGTGGCCAAAACTTCCAAAACTATGTTGAATAGTAGTGGTGAGAGTGGGCACCCTTATCTTGTTCCTGACTTTAGGGGAAATGCTTTCAGTTTTTCACTATTGAGGATAGTGTTTGCTGTGGGTTTGTCATATATAGCTTTTATTATGTTCAGGTATTTACATTTTCTTAATCAAAGTCTTTTCTGCTAGGAAAATTTCTTAGACCCTTTCTTCTCTTTTTCCTTCACAAGCAGATGTTGTTTCCTTTCTTCATGACGTTAGTACAAAGCCCTTTTTAAAGTAGGGAGCATGTACCAGGGGTTCAAGACCATCCACTGGAACATGGGACAACGTTAGAATTTACATTCACTTTGCTCTTAAAAATATGAAATAAGCATTACCAACGTTTAATATACTGATTGACACTGGCACCCTCATTTGTTCAGTGTGTCACATGTGGGAAATGGGACACATCCAGAGAGAACCGGCGAGGGTTCCTATCATAAGAAGGTGACGGTGGTGCTTTCAGGTATTCATGTGAGTGCACAACATGACAATATAACAGTTTACTGTGCCCAGCTTAGTAGATTTATGGTTTATGTTAGTGTTAACTAAGCCAGCCCTCACGTAATGGACAGTGATTTAAAAGATTTTTGGGAAAAAAAAAAAAACAGCAACAACCTGGGTTGAAACGTTAATAGTGTAAACATAAACAAATAACATGAAATCAGCAGAAATTTATGTAAGTATAACCATTGATGGAGCATCTGATTTGATTGGATAGAGATAATACGTACTCTTGAATAAGGTTACAGAGGACACCACACATGAGATGTATTCACTCCAAATGATTCAAAAGGAAACACTGCCACAAAGATTGAAAGAAGATTTGCACAAAGCACTACAGGATGTTACTAGTTTAATATAAAAATGAAACCTTTAAAGCAAAGCCAAAACTATTGCAATATTTTGTAATGAGATAGGAACTGACCATGAAAATCTTTTATACTACACAGTCTCACCATTTATAATCTCACTGCAAAATATTTAAAAGGTCTGTCGAATCTACCCCTCTGTCTTTTACAAAGTCAAGAGTTCACATTTGGTTGATCTGTCTATGTGTTAGAGAGTTGCTACCTAACAGATAATTTAAAAATTAGAAAAACATTTAATTTGATCCTTCCAGCTGGAGGTCATGCTTTAGCAGTAAAGTAGTAAGTCCTTAAAAAAAAAAAAGCTTCTCTGGAGAGAATGTTTTTGATTTGATGTTTATAACTGTTTCAGTTAGTTTGTGTGTGTGTGTGTGTGTGTGTGGCTGAAAATAATGTATGTCACTCTGTGATATTATGATATGGTAATTATATGTTTGGTCTTTATTCCCTTTCTGGGCACATGAGCTTCTAAAACGCTTTTAGTTTCTTGTGTGATAGGGATATCTTTTCCTAAAATATTTGGTCTTTGTCTCCAGTTCTAAGACCCTTGGAATCTCCAGAGTGATAAGAGAGTCTAATATGACTTTACGTCCCTAGGGAATTGTCGAGTATGGAAAACCCACACATTTGGTGCCAGAAGTAGAAATAGAATGTAGTAGACTGCTAAAATGTCTCTTGTCTGCACACTAACACAGTTTAAAATACAGTTTCCTACAAATGAAGAGTTTCAGTGGTTTTTGAACCCATCCATTCAAAATATAAAACATGACACTGTCCAAATAGTTTGCAGAAACACTGATGTCAGGAAAGATAGAAATTCCCAAGCCTAACTGTAACAAAAACCTTTGTATGTTTTGATAGATGAGATTGAAAAATGCATGTTTTGGGGACTCCCCTGGTGGCCCAGTGGCTAAAACTCCACACTCCCAATGCAGGGGGCCTGTGTTGGATCCCTGGTCAGAGAACTAGATCCCACATGCTGCTTCTAAAGATCCCAAGTGTCACAGTAAAGACCCAGCACAGCTAAATAAATACTTAATTTGAAAAACAAACAAAAAAATGCATGTTGAGTTCCAGGGAGTGCAGTCCTTGTTGCACTTCTGTTTGGAGCTACATGTCTTTGCGAGCTCTTTGTCAGCTATAGTAACTGTTGAAGCAAACTCAATGTGGACTAGACCTTTAAATCACACAAATAATAAAGTGTTATTAATCACATTATTCTTTTCTAAAATATCCTTTGTTAATTTTTAATGAGAACAAAGTTTTTTTGTATTATTAACAAATATAATTTTAAAGTGTTTTAAGGTATTATATTTCATCTTTAGTTAGGCTATTGTTTCTATATACTTAAGAGTGGATCTTCTCAGTAAAACAAACAGACAAAACTTTTATTCATCATACATTGAGAGCCACTGACCTAGAATAGACTTTACCAATATATATGTCATTCTTTACCACAGTCACAGGTTTTCACCTCTGCCTTCCCTCTTACTGTTGTCTTCCTAAGGGCAGGGGCATTTCTTTGAACTGCCTCCTCTAGCATGATTTCTGGAATACGGTAGGTGTAGGATAAACTTTTGTTAAGCAAATGGATAGATGCAATGTCTGTTCCTTCCCATTCATTTTTGAGACATCCATTTAGATAGTCCCTGTCTGAAATGCATAGATGATTGGCCCTTATTCCCATGACATGAAAGTCAGATTCTTACACTTGTACCCCAGTGTTGATTGCAGCACTCTGCCCAGTGCACATAGAAGCCAGTACCACAGTTTTCAGCTGTTTTCAGAGTCAGCAGGGAGAGAAGAGACAGGGCTCAATTCTGTCTCCCCAGTCTGGGGTTGGGTCACAGTTTCATGAGTTAGGGGAGGAGGGTTGGTATACAGAAGCACTGGCAGGCAGGTTTTGATTGGAGGGCTTTGAAACATGGCCATTTGTGGTAAGGTGTGCTGAGGGGGCTTCAGCACTGGTTCTTCCTGGACAGCAGACCCTTCACCTCTGAAAGGGATCCCATGTTCATGACCTAGTCATCTCCTGGCTGGTGTTGGGAGATGAGGGTAGAAATTTTGGTTCCAGGTATTATTTGAGTACAAAATGTTCTCTTCTACATATGCTTTGCCTACATGACTTGCTGTTTTTTTCTACTGTCTTTGGAAAAGTAACTCAGTAACTTGTTAGAAACAGGATATGGTCAATTTGGGCTGATTCTGAGGTTACATGAACAAATAAAATGTTTCTTAAATGTAAAGTGCTTTCTATGAGACAGTAATTCAGCTGGGAGTATAGAACTGAGAAATACTTAATGCTTCAAAGAGGAGATGATCTTTTGAGCTGAGCCTTTAAGGAACAGACCTTGATGGTTTGTTCCCCTTTGGCAAAGTGGGGAGAAGGGAAGAAAAAACTCCAGAAAAAGGACACACACTTGGCCACAATGCATAAAGAATTACCAGAAACTCAGGACAGCCTAGGGCCCATGACTGGCACAGCTGACTAAAGTGCATCCATTTCAACAAGTGTTGTTGAACACCTAGTAGACGCTGGTCACTTTCTTAGTATGAGTGACTGCATCAGGAACAAAAGAGCCAAAAACAGCAGCCTTCATATTTATATTCTAATTACTAGTGAAAGAGAGAGGTTTCCCTAATGAGAAAACAAGATACTTATTTAAAATATGCAGTCTGTCAGACAGTAAGCGCCATTTGGAAAAATAAGGCAGGAAATGGGGGCAGAGTGGGGTTTACCATGTTCATAGATAGGCCAGAGGCCATCCTGAGAAGCTGACTTTGGTGTAGCCCTTAGGGATAATAGCCTATTTCCAGTCTTTTGCCTCTGTAAACATGCCTTTTATATTTTAAGTTTTATCTGTGTAGTAAGTACTTTTTTTTTCTTTTTGGTGGGATTGTCAAGCCCCTTGGACAAACCTTGAATAAATAGCTTAAGTGAGAGAACAGTACAAATGAACCACCCCTTCATTGTCATCCTGAAAAAATAGATTTGCCCAGGAGATGGAAGAATTTACAAGTCCCAAAATGACCTGAGCTGCTCATATCTTTAAAAGGTGCAATGGTGGAAATGCCCACTAATACCCAGTCAGAAAATGCTGTGCACACTGCCTCTTCAGCATCGCTCGGGAGGCTCTCCACAGTGATTATCCTGACACAGTTCATAAAGCCGTGAAAAAAAAATGGTTGCTATTTTATGCCCACGCATTTATTTAATTTGGAGTTGAAGAAGTTTGCTAAATACAGGAAGAGAGAAAGCAGCCAGAGGCTGAGCTGGCTGTGTACTGTCAGCTGTCCTCCACCCACCCTGGTGTCTGGACAGCAGCCCCTTGTTGCTGTTTCCGTAATGGTATCATACACGTGTTTATATTGCAACAACTGAGTATATTAAGTCGTAGCATTCAAAATCTCCATCAAACTTTAAGAAAAAAATGTAAGACGACAAAGAAATGTGCTAGGGGACTGCTCTGTCCTGTACTCTCTAATTCCTCAGAGGTATTAATATTTATTCTTTTTCCTCTGCCATAAAAATGACACAGGAAAATGGGCTGGGGTTAAACAAACTGTTTAGTTTTTGTTGCTAATGCAGAGTTCCAAAGAACAGCAAGGAGAGATAAGAAAGCCTTCCTCAGTGATCAGTGCAAAGAAATAGAGGAAAACAATAGAATGGGAAAGACTAGAGATGTCTTCAAGAAAATTAGAGATACTGAGGGAACATTTCATGCAAAGATGGGCTCAATAAAGGACAGAAATGGTATGGACATAACCAAAGCAGGAGATATTAACAAGAGGTGGTAAGAATATGCACAGAAGAACTGTACAAAAAAGATATTCACAACCCAGATAATCACGATGGTGTGATCACTCGCTTAGAGCCAGACATCCTGGAGTGTAATGGAGCTGGTGGAATTCCAGTAGAGCTATATCAAATCCTTAAAGATGATGCTGTGAAAATGCTGCACTCAATATGCCAGCAAATTTGGAAAACTCAGCAGTGGCCACAGAGCTAGAAAGTTTTCATTCCAATCCCTAAGAAAGGCAATGCCAAAGAATGCTCAAACTACTACATAGTTGCACTCATCTCACATGCTAGTAAAGTAATGCTCAAAATTCTCCAAGCCAGGCTTCAACAGTACGTGAACCATGAATTTCCAGATGCTCAGGCTGGATTTAGAAAAGGCAGAGGAACTGGAGATTAAATTGCCAATATCAGTTGGATTATTGAAAAAGCAAGAGAGTTCCAGAAAAACATCTATTTCTGCTTTATTGACTATGCCAAAGCCTTTGACTGTGGATCACACTAAACTGTGGAAAATTCAGAAAGAGATGGGAATACCAGACCACCTGACCTGCCTCTTTCTGCAGGTCAAATCTGTATGCAGGCCAAGAAGCAACAGTTAGAACTGGACATGGAACAACAGAGTGGTTCCAAATAGGAAAAGACTGTATATTGTCACCCTGCTTATTTTACTTATATGCAGAGTACATCATGAGAAACGCTGGGCTGGAGGAACCACAAGCTGGAATCAAGATTGCCAAGAGAAATATCAATAACCTCAGATATGCACATGATACCACCCTTATGGCAGAAAGTGAAGAAGAAGAACTAAAGGGCTTCTTGATGAAAGTGAAAGAGGAGAGTGAAAAAGTTGGCTTAAAGCTCAACATTCAGAAAACTAAGATCATGGCATCTGGTCCCATCACTTCATGGCAAATAGATGGAGAAAGAGTGGAAACAGTGGCTGACTTTATTTTTGGGGGCTCTAAAATCACTGCAGATGGTGATTGCAGCCATGAAATTAAAAGACGCTTACGCCTTGGAAGAAAAGTTATGATCAACCTAGACAGCATATTAAAAAGCAGAGACATTACTTTGTCAACAAAGGTCCATCTAGTGAAGCTATGGTTTTTCTAGTAGTCATGTATGGATGTGAGAGTTGGACTATAAAGAAAGCTAAGTGCTGAAGAATTGATGCTTTTGAACTGTGGTGTTGGAGTAGACTCTTAGCAGTCCCCTCGACTGCAAGGAGATCCAATCTGCCCATCCTAAAGGAAATCAGTCCTGAATATTCACCGGATGGTTTGATGTTGAAGCTGAAACTCCAATATTTTGCCACCTGATGTGAAGAGCTGACTCATTTGAAAAGCCCCTGATGGTGGGAAAGATTGAAGGCAGGAAGAGAAGGAGACAACAGAAGATAAGATGGTTAGATGGCATCACTGACTCAATGAACATGAATTTGAGTAAACTCCGGCAGTTGGTGATGGACAGGGAGGCCTGGCGTGCTGCAGTCCATGAGGTCGCAAAGAGTCAGACACGACTGAGCGACTGAACTGAACTGACCTGATCTGAAAAGCAATATATATTATTTTTCTTATGATGCTGTGGGCTTCCCAGCTGCCTCAGCTGGTGAAGGACCCCGCCTGCCAATGCAGGAGACATAGAGCTGTAGATTCAATCCTGATTTAGGAGAAGGGCGTGGAAACCTATTCTAGTATTCTTGCCTGGAAAATTCCATGGACAGAGGAGCCTGGCGGGCTACAGTCCATGGCATCGCAGAGTCGGACACAAATGAGGCACATACTCTGATGCAGTAGTGTCTTCCTTTAAGCAAATCTATCACAAAAACTTAATTAAAGGAGTGCATTACAGAAAACTTGAACATAGATTTCCTGTAAGGAAAAGACTTCTCAAAATAGGATGCTTATTTACATACTGTTTTCTATTTGGTTCAAGTGTGATGAATAAGCCAGGCATTGGGAATTGTTTCAAGCTGATGAATAACCGGAAATTAGGATAAAATAATCTACAGATTATAGTATACCAAATAATATTATGATATATACAAAATGCAGCTTACATAGTAAATCTTAGGCAAGAAATATTACACTAAAGATGGATTTTGAGTTATTAACCAAAAGAGACATGCCTGACCAGTTTTATGAAGAGCTGGTGGACTTACGCTTTCTTGTCTTAAACAGTTGAAGGCTGTTTATTGTTTGTCTCGGTGGTCAAAAACATTTATTTTAACTTTATCTTGAATTGACTGTTGTAAATTATCTTTTGATATTTAATTTCATGCAGGATCCAGTTTATACTGTGCCAAAGGTGGTATAGCATTAGTATGGTAAAAATAGGTTCACTTAAATATATTAGGAATTTAAGCTCAACAAAGGAAAGAATTTCTACTGTCACAGGGACTTATTCTTCTTATCTGAAGTGAAAGTTAAAGTGAAGTCGCTCAGTTGTGTCCCACTCTTTGAGACCCCATGGGCGGTAGCCTACCAGGCTCCACCCTCCACGGGATTTTCCAGGCAAGAATACTGGAGTGGGCTGCCATTTCTTTCTCCAGGGGATATTCCCAACCAAGGGATTGGACCCTGGTCTCCCGCATTGCAGACAGACGCTTTACCGTCTGAGCCACCAGGGAAGCCTAGTCTTATCTAAAGCAGTGCCCATTAGTAGATGTTCAGTAAATATTTATTGAACGAACAATTATGTCATGTCCTGATACGAAAATGTATTCACTTAATTCATGTTGTTACCCAATTAAAGAGGCTTTAAAACTATAAATTACTAAATAGTATATTTTCAGTAAAGATTTATCCAGTGGACACAAGTATTCACCTGCCTCACACTCTGCTTTCTTCTGTGCCTGTCTTTGCACACTCATTCAGTTTTATTTCTTTTTAATTTTTATACTTGTTCAGTTTTGTATCAATATTTTATCTGCATTTCATTCTTTTCCATTTTAAAAACTGATCAGGAAATACATTGTTTAATGTCAGTGGAAAAGATAAATAAGGGATCTACATACTGTTTTTCTTTTTTTGTTTGTTTCTGGAAAAGAGAAAATGAAGTTCCTACAAAGAATTTAGGTCATTTTGAGTACCCTAAAATTTCCCAAGCCAGTAAGCTAGTTTTCGGAGTAAAGACCAAAGATCCCACTTTAAATATTTGTAGTATATTTATTTTTTTAAAAGACTAGACAACTTACAAAACATTCAGATTTTGTTAAAGGCTTGACTATCAGTATGACTTTGAATTGTGAAGGAGTTTCTTTTTAAATAAGTGTTAATATATTGTTAGGAGAGGTGGTAAGGAAGGTAAGTAGAGTTTGAAAACTATTAATAGTTTGAAAATTTTAGCTTCCATCAAGTAACTGTTTTGCTGTGGCTATTTTCTACCTGTTGTTCCCAGAAAAGCATACCTCTGGAGAGCAAAGTGCTGAACCACAGTTGACTCCCTTCCATAATTATTACCCCCCAATGTCTTCCCTCCTTTTATGGTTTGTTAGGAGTGTATGCATCTGGACGTATTAATGATGCGTGTTTGACCACTGAATACACTATTTGTCCTCCAGCTATTTTAAGAGCTGGAGTCTTTTCAGTCACTTTGGCAGAAATAATATTTTGTTTATCTTATGAAAAGGACTTTTCCCTCACAGCATTCCAAGGACATTTAATAATATTTCTATCTCACTCTTGTCTTTTTAACTTTTTACTCTACTATATTTCCTCAAATATTCTATTTTCATTCTGCTCTGTAGAGTTGAATAATATTGGGTTTCAAGAGTTTACATGATTTGCTGTCCACCTGAAACTATCACAGCATTGTTAATTGGCTATACTCCAATGCAACACAAAAAGTTAAAACAATAAATATATACTTGTGCATGAAAAAAAAATAATAGTAATTTTTAAAAGGAGCTTAAGGGATTTAAAACCAAAAAAGTTGAATTAATTGACAAAACTTGGAGGACTGTTTATTAATAGACCAGTGTTGGTTTTTAACCAACCCTGCAATAATCACAGCTAATTTATGTCTTCTTTTTTTTTTGGATTGTGTGGAAACACTGCTTATAGGAGTGATTATTTCTGTTTGAGGGCTCAAGGAAGTTTCTTTCCCGACTTAGCAAAATAAATTTCTCTTTTGTAGGCAAGGCAGGAAGGAAATGTGCAGAGAGCCCAGAATGTTTGTAAACATTAATTCTCAAATTTAATTAATTCTCAAATTTGTTTTCATCCTCTTTGTCTAAGTTACCACTCTCTTCTTTTATTAATGATAACTATTATTAGTACTTCTTATCTTTATTTCATTCTTTGTTTTAAAATAAGCCTTGTAGAAATGATAGTCTTGATAATGCCATGACTTTTTCACTTGAAAATATCCTTCAACAGCATTTACTTCTCAGACAGTAATTTTATGCTTATATCTTGTTTTTTAAAATTACCATTTGATTCTATTTTCATAATCATCCCACTTCTTAAAATATCGAGCAAATATTTGTAAAGTGCCTCCTGTGAGTCATATTCTTTCTTTTCTCATGCTTGGTTTATAATAATGAATGAACTGTTACTTTAGCCATCTCTATTTTAATGAACTACAAAGTTAGATAAGAGTTTTGTTAGCAATTTGAAACTCCTCTGTGTCTTTTTTCTTCCTTCACCCTTGTGCTTAACTATTATTGTTTTCCTAAAAGACAGCTAACCATAAGCCATTTTAAATACAACTTACTAAAATATCATCCTCAAAATAGACATTGCTATTTTGAGATCTTTTGCTCCTCAATAAATTAGAATTTATTAGCTTAATGTACCTTCATTAGCAAAGTCACAAGAATGGATTGTGCTTGCTCTCCAGTGGCCAATTTGTTGTCCTTATTTTGATAAAAAAATCTTGGTCGTTATTCAATCTAATTACTTTTATTGCATGTGGAATCATTTTAAATTACTATTGAAGCATTAAGAACTTCAACTTAAAAAAACTTTAAAAGTCACAGAGTTAAAATAAGACTAGAGTTCAGCACTGTGTTTCTTTGAGTAGCCTCTTCATCATCATAGGCTTTAACTGATAGACAACTTTAGTTTGTAAAATAGTGAGAACAATTGGTGCTAACACAAATATCAGCAATTAGCTGAATGTTCTAATTAATTCCTCAGGCATTGCTGGTAGCTGTTATGTCCTGGAGAGATGTCTCTTTATTAAACTGTAGGCTAAGAAACTGTTATTAAGATGTGTTTTCTTTTCCCCAGTATTGTTGAAATTTTGACTCTACTTCAGCTTTTATGAGCTTATATTTCAAAACTGTTCTTGAGAGGAACAAATCATAACAGAATTGAAACTGTAGCAAATAAAATATTCTCTTAGGGTCATTGATTATTTGTGTGGAGAATTAATATGATGCTCCTAAAACCAAAGCAACGATTTTAGTCAAATATTTTCTAAAAAGGAATCATTGTATTGTCTTTATGGAGAGGGTGCGGAGAAAAAGGAACCCTCTTACACTGTTGGTGGGAATGCAAACTAGTACAGCCACTATGGAGAACAGTGTGGAGATTGCTTTAAAAGCTAGAAATAGAAGTCCCATAGGACCCAGCAATCCCACTGTTGGGCATACACTGAGGAAACCAGAATTGAAAGAAATACATGTACCCCAATATTCATTGCAGCACTGTTTACAATAGCCAGGACATGGAAGCAACCTACATGTCCATCAGCAGACGAATGGATAAGAAAGCTGTGGTACATATACACAATGGAATATTACTCAGCCATTAAAAAGAATACATTTGAATCGGTCCTAATGAGGTGGATGAAACTGGAGCCTATTATACAGAGCGAAGTAAGTCAGAAAGAAAAACACCAATACAGTATATTAACGCATATATATGGAATTTAGAAAGATAGTAATTATGACCCTGTATGCGAGATAGAAAAAGAGACACAGATATAAAGAACAGGCTTTTGTTCTCTGTGGGAGAAGGCGAGGGTGGGATGATTTGAGAGAATAGCATTGAAACATGTATACTATCATATGTGAAATAGATCGCCAGTCCAGGTTCGATGTATCAGACAGGGTGCTCAGGGCCGGTGCACTGGGATGACCCTGAGGGATGGATGGGGAAGGAGGTGGGAGAAGGGGTTCAGGATGGGGGACACATGTACACCTGTGGCAGATTCATGTCAATGTACGGCAAAAACCACTACAATATTGTAAAGTAATTAGACTCCGATTAAAATAAATTTTTTAAAAAAGAGTCAATGTATATGCTATTCTATCATGGCTTCCCTGGTAGCTCAGCTGGTAAAGAGTCCGCCTGCAAGGAAGGAGACTTGGGTTCAATCCCTGGGTTGGGGAGATCCCCTGGAGAAGGGAAAGGCTATCCACTCCAGTATTCTGGCCTGGAGGATTCCATGGGCTGTATAGTCCATGGGGTCGCAAAGAGTCGGACACGACTGGGTGGTCTCACTTTCACTTGTATGCTACTTGTGATAGTAGTCATCATTTACTGAGTTGAAGTTTATAATATTGTAAGATACCTTGAAAAACAAGCTTTATAAAAAAGTATACGTATACATTTTTGGTTTCAGTGGTTCTTCTCTGCTGCGCTTGGGCTCTCTCTAGCTGCAGCAAATGGGGGCTGCTCTCGGTTGCGGTCCGTGGGCCTCTCGTCGCAGTGGCTCCCCCTGTTGCGGAGCGCAGGCTGTAGGTGTGCCGGCTTCAGCCGCTGCAGCGTGTAGGCTCAGCAGCTGTAGCTCACAGGTTGCAAAGCGCGAGCTCAGGAGTTGTGACACCCAAGCCGAGCTGCTCCGCAGCGTGTGGAATCTTCCCAGACCAGAGATGAAACCTGTGTCCCCTGTATTAGCAGACGGATTCTAATCCACTGGGCCACCAGGGAAGTCCAAGCTTTTTTCCTTGTTGTATTAAGTGCTATGCAGGAGATAGTGAGTTATTTTGTGCTCTTATATAATAAAAGACTGATACATAAGCCAACCTGTTTTTATAAATGAATGACCGACAATAGGAACGGAACAAAACCACTTTTGCCCTTTACGTTGCACTTTCTCATTGCCTACTCTACTGAAACCATGTTTCCCATTTGTATTCATCGTTATTCCTTGTCCCTTTTAGGAATCATCTGATTTGTGCTTGTTCCCTCAAACCTATGTTTTTTATTTCTAGCACAAGTCTTTTGAGAAATCTAATTTGCCAAATTGTATGCTATTAGAATTAACGTGTTATAGAACAATTTCATTTGCCTTTTTAAAATTGTAATTCACCTTGAATTTCCTGTCCTTAATCTGCCATAATTATTAAAGTAGTGACTGAATTTCCTTTCTACTTTCTACTGATAATGGTACAAGAATTACTTTTTCCATCTTGGTGCTGGGAGGTGTCATGTTGTTGCCCATCAAATATGTGACAGCTGAGGTGAGAAATTCACTACATTGCTATAAAAATCTGCATGAACACATCTCTTTCTTTTACTCACCCACCCATCAATATTGCCAGAATATTAACAGTGAATTTGTGATATTAGTTAAGTTCTGTTATTTGTTTAAAACCCCAAAATGGATTTTTTTTTTAACAGAAGATAGCAAAAGTGTACCCTACAGTAAACTTAGGAGACCCAGGAATACGAAAAATGGATATATGACTCTTGTGTTTTATTCTGGATCAAATGTCATTTTCTTTCTTTCCTAACTATAATATTTTGGGCAGGAAGATTCATAGGTGATGTGAACTTCATATCTTACCATGTGTGGAGTTGGGTAACATCTAGGTAGCTCACTGTTAGTACTTTTGAAAATCCTGATCTAAAGGAAAGTCAGGTAGATAGTAGTAGGTAGACTTAGGAAAATAAAATGAGTTGCCCTAATCCTAGCAGAAATGTTCACAATCCCATGTTTGCTGGAGTGAGGTAAAATGGTCTTGCGTGATGGCAGGTTGGGCCACGAAGTATAATTCACAGACTCACTTTAATCAGGCACATCAGCATGCCAGTAATCACCAAACTCACCATCAGATTATTTTTAAATAATGTAAATATTGTATAGGTAATGCAAATATTTATGTTTAATTTCTCCTTTTCACCTTCAGGAGGTGATTTTAAAGAGTAAAATGGTCATAGGGAAATTACTGGGAAAAGAAGAAGTAAAGCACCTGGATAATTTGTAAATTTGGAGTAATTCCCAAACCTTTATAACTTATATTGACGTCTACAAAATAATGTGCTAAGTGTAATTTCATTTGCTGTTTTATTCATCTTAGGAGAAGCTGGATGGTGAACTAAAGGAAGAAAAAGAGAAATGCTCTCATATTTTATTCGAGATCAAATGCCATTTTATTTCTTTACTAACTGTAAAATCTGTTGGTTTAACTTTAGGGACACCACAGTCCAAACACTTACTCTTCAGCCTTCTGTTAAAGATGGACTTATTGTATATGAAGACTCACCTTTGGTTAGTAATGCAATTATATGAATATTCTCAACTGTATTCTTTGAATGATAATTATTTTTCAGCCTTTGAGGGGAAAAAATATCCCATTGATTCCAATATGTTTCAGTCTTCACTAGAAAACACTCATTCATATGTCATTTGGAGAGTGGGTATTTAAATGCAAATTACTGGGAAAATAACATGTTTTCTTATTCTGTTCCTCTCTCCAGAGAGAGATTTAGGGAATGATAGAAATGCCCTAATGATAACTTTTCCATTCCAGAACTTTCAAAAAAGAAAAAAAAAGTTGACTGTTGTTTTCAGATGTGCAGACTTTGAAATTAGATAATGCTTCTGGAATGTTTTTAAAAATGATTTTAATGAGTAAAATATTAGCCCAGCATTTTAGACAGCTGGGAAGATCATTCCTTAGCTTCTCACATAAGAGCCTCCCCCAGCACCCTCAGAAAAATCCTGCTCTGCCCGACATGTGTCTCCATGTAGATAGCTGCTTTGCAGAAGTGGCACAGATGAGCCATCGTGAGACCTCTGTGGTCCAGAGCCCGGGGATGCGCATCTTCAGGACCTCCTGTCCGAGTCCTTCCAGACTGGACTCGCTTTTCCCTGAGCAGAGATGTGAAGGCTGGAGCTAGGAGTAGAAGCTACATGTTTTCCCTCTTGTTTTTTAAATTCAGGTTATTTTTACCCTAAAGTTAAAAATTCTTAGTCATATTTTTAGAATATGAAATAAGATATTTGTGGTATAGAGAATCACCTATTTCTCAATCTGTATTTCTTTAAATTTATTTGCCAAAACCATGTAATGAGAAAAGTTTCTGATATGCTCCATTTTATGTTATGAGCTATTTCTTACTATTTAAGAAAATAATCTCTGGATTTACATTGAAGTTCATTGAGTATCTCCTATCCATTCTTTTTAAATGTTTTTAAGAGTTTTTCCTAGCTTTTCCCCTATCTTTTCATAATGTATCAGTCATCTAATTTACTCAGTCATCCAAGACCTAGAATTCTCTTATTTTTCCTTTTACCTCTTCCCATCTAATTAGTGGCCAAAGCTATAGAATATACCTCTGAATATTTCTTCAGATAATATAATGCTTTTTATTTCCATTTTTTACCCATGCCCTCTTCCCTAAAATCAGATCCTCACATCACTTTTTTACCAAGTTGTTATGATATTCCCCCTCTAGTCTATTCTGCATATTTCTGCAAGATTAAAGGCACTGACTTGTAGCTCTAAACTTGTTATCATGTCTGAACTCATAAATCTTTAATTCATTCTGTTATTTAATGAGACAGCACATATTTTTTGGTCTGGCAGTCAAGTTTTTATTAGTCGAGACATGATCTACACTTTCAGACCCTTTCCTCTCTTTTCTTACATTTAACCTCTGTATCAGCCAGGACAGACTGATCATATTCACTCTTCCCTCAGTAGGGTGCAGATTTCTTGAGTTTGACCGTTGATTCTCTTTGTCTTGACTACCCATTTCTCCACTCTGCATACTGATCTCTTAAAACTGTGCACTCTTTCAAGGCTACAACAAGTGCAGTGTTCTGATATCCAGTATTGATCAACACAATCATTCCTCTTTGCCCCCACAGCCCTTTAACTTCTCTATTTGATATGTCAATACTTGTTTTTATTCTCCCCTTCCTGGGGGTGTGAAATGTGAACATCGCCAACATAGGGCTAATTAGTATGCTGCAAGAAAATAAAGTGATTACTGCAGAGTTAGCAATTCAGTAACTATGAGAAGCTTTTGGTGGAGATCCATAAATACTGTTTCCAGCTCTGTTACAGACATTTTTGAGATTTTATATTTATAGCTTACAGAAAACCAGCTATTACAAATCCAAAGCAATGAGTGATGGAATTTTAAAACCTTTGCTTTCATTTTTTTGTTGTTGTTGTTTTGTTTTGTTTACAATAAATGTTCTATCTTCAAAGGTTAAAGCAGTAAAATTGGGTCATGTTCTGGTAGTAGATGAGGCAGACAAGGCTCCAACAAATGTCACCTGTATTTTAAAAACTCTGGTAGAAAATGGAGAAATGATTCTAGCAGATGGACGACGCATTGTTGCAAGTGAGTATAAAAAAGCAACTTTTCTTTCAATGTGCAGTGTGTTGTACCCGGTCGCACACTTAGCTGGCTGCTTATCTACAAATAACAAGCATAAATTCAATATAAGTCAAGTTGTCTGTATTGATAATTATCAATAAAAATCAGTATGTCCGAATCTAGCTTTGTCAATTTCACTTCCTTATAGCCAGAGAGTGTCTTTGAAAACTTCAATAGTAGCTTTAGGACAAATCAGCTTCATATTTTTTCTGCTCTGAGAATGCAAACATATAATCCTTTTTATACTTATGAATCAATTGTTTGTGTACAATTTATTTTCTTTCATTATTATCTGGAATTTTTAAAGCTCTACCATGCTTTTGTTGCTTATAATCTTAAAATCAATGTTATTATCAGCTCAATATAATTAGAAAAAAATTGCTGGGCATTTTATATCAGTTATATATATATATGTTTTTATGTATACATATATATTACACACACACACACCATACACACTAACCTCAGAAAGAAGTTACTCTGCTTTGGAGTACCTCCTTCCTTTTATTTTTGCGGTTGTTAGGGAAAATGTAGATATATAAATCTCATAAGTCTGTTTAACACATAAGAAAAAATTGTCTAGTGCAATCTGAGAACATTTTCTAGTTTCTAATTTTTGTGTCATGAAAAGACTTGAAGATCTTTAATATAGTCAATAGGAACTGAGACTAATGACTGAAATCTTCAGTATTCAATAAGTATGTACAGAAGACTATAAAAATATATAAGTCTATCACCACAGAGATTTCTTCTCGAGCATTGTCATTGCAAGACGGCTGAGTATAAACCTAGGAAACTTAGTACTCATAAAAGTATTCTGAGACTTCAGTTTCACAATGAATTTATAGGAAAAAATGAGCATTTCAGTTAAACAGTGTGATAACTATCTTTTAGAAAATCATTCAGACTCTCAAGATTTGAATGCTGCCTGCCCTTTTTAGAGGCATTATAAAGACAGTGAAATAGAAAGCAAGAAAGAACTACTGGAACAAGCTTGTGGTTAAACAGAGATGATCTCCTGGTAGCCCTTCACATTTTTTAGATATATTTTTGAAGGATAATCTAGAAGCAAAGGAGTCATCATAATTTTTAAATTCAAGTTTGATTGTAGATGACATTTTAAACACAAGAGCAGCTGAAACTCTTTTGAACATAGTTTCATAAAGCATCTCTTCCATGCCTATGTTTTTCATTTTCTTTGCTTTTTAAATTTTCATGTTTTATTGCCATTTTTATGTTAGTTAACTGATTAAATTTTTCATGTGACCACATACACTTGTTATTTAGCACTACTAAAATAAATGGAGATCAAATGTTAAAGCTAGTAGTGGTATTAGTACATCAATATATGGCACATTGAAATGTTGCTTTATGTTTTCATAAAGAAGTATGAGTGTAGCTTCTTACAGACTTATCTCAATAAAACTCCAGTACTTCACATCTGTGAAAAGAAGAGAAGAGAAAGGCAAAGGAGAAAAGGAAAGATATACCCATTTGAATGAAGAGTTCCAAAGAACAGCAAGGAGAGATAAGAAAGCCTTCCTCAGCAATCAGTGCAATAGAAATAGAGGAAAACAATAGAATAGGAAAGACTGGAGATCTCTTCAAGAAAATTAGAGATACCAAGGAAACTTTTCATACAAAGATGGGCATAATAAAGGACAGAAATGGTATGGACCTCTCAGAAGCAGAAGATATTAAGAAGAGTTGGCAAGAATACACAGAAGAACTATACAAAAAAGGTCTTCATGACCCAGATAGTCATTATGGTGTGATCACTCACCTAGAAACAGACATCCTGGAATGCAAAGTCAAGTGGCCCTTAGGAAGCTTCCCTGGTGGCTCAGACGGTAAAGCATCTGCGTGCAATGTGGGAGAGCCGCGTTCTATCCCTGGGTTGGGAAGATCCTCTGGAAGGAATTGGCAACCCACTCCAGTACCCTTTCCTGGAAAATCCCATGGACAGAGGAGCCTGGTATGCTACAGTCCATGGGGTCACAAAGATTCGGACACGACTGAGCAACTTCACTCTCGGAAGCATGACTATGAAAAAGCAAGTGGAGGTGATAGAATTCCAGTTGAGCTATTTCAAATCCTAAAAACTGATGCTGTGAAAGTGCTGCACTCAGTAGGCTAGCAAATTTGGAAAACTCAGCAATGGCCACAGGACTGGAAAAGGTCAGTTTTCATTTCAATCCCAAAGAAAGGCAATGCCAAAGAATGTTCAAACTACCACACAAGTGCATTCATCTCACACGCTAGCAAAGTAATGCTCAAAATGCTCCAAGCCAGGCTTCAACAGTACATGAACCATGAACTTCCACTGGATCATCAAAAAAGCAAGAGAGTTCCAGAAAACCATGTATTTCTGCTTTATTGACTATGCCAAAGCCTTTGACTATATGGGTCACAATAAATTCTGGAAAATTCTGAAAGAGATGGGAATACCAGACCACCTGACCTGCCTCTTGAGAAATCTGTATGCAGGTCAGGAAGCAACAATTAGAACTGGATATGGAACAACAGACTGATTCCAAATAGGAAAAGGAGTATGTCAAAGCTGTATATTGTTACCCTGCTTATTTAACTTATACTCAGAGTACCTCATGAGAAACGCTGGCCTGGATGAAGCACATCAAGATTGCCAGGAGAAATATCAATAACCTCATATATGCAGATGACGCCACCCTTATGGCAGAAAGTGAAGAAGAACTAAAGAGCCTCTTGAGGAAAGTGAAAGAGGAGAGTGAAAAAGTTGGCTTAAAGCTCAACATTCAGAAAACTAAGATCATGGGATCCAGTCCCATCACTTCATGGCAGATAGGGAAACAGTGAGAGACTTAATTTTGGGGGGCTCTAAAATCACTGCAGATGGAGACTGCAGCCATGAAATTAAAAGACGCTTACTCCTTGGAAGAAAAGTTATGACCAACCTAGACAGCATATTAAAAAGCAGAGACATTACTTTGCCAACAAGGGTCTGTCTAGTGAAAGCTGTGATTTTTCCAGTCGTCATGTATGGATGTGAGAGTTGGACAGTAAAGAAAGCTAAGTGCTGAAGAATTGATGCTTTTGAACTGTGATGTTGGAGAAGACTCTTGAGCATCCCTTGGACTGCAAGGAGATCTAACCAGTTCATTCTAAAGGAAATCAGTACTGAATATTCACTGGAAGGGCTGATGCTGAAGCTGAAACTCCTATACTTTGGCTACTTGATATGAAGGACTGACTCACTGAAAAAGACCCCGATGCTGGGAAAGATTGCAGGTGGGAGGAGAAGGGGACGACAGAGGATGAGATGGTTGGATGGCATCACTGACTCAATGGACATGAGTTTGACTTAAGTCTGGGAGTTGGTGATAAGACAGAGTGGCCTGGAGTGCTGCAGTCCTTGGGGCCACAAAGAGTCGGACACAACTGAGTGACTGAACTGAACTGAACTTCATATCTATAATTTTTTAGAGATAGATAGCCTAAAAGCTAAGATTGAAATAAACCCAAATGACGTGTTCTGTCTTAAAATATCAACAATAAAGTTTTTACTACCTTAAATTTTTGTTTGGACTAGCAGTTCGATCTGAAATGTACACCAGCCAGTAGTATATAATATTCAGTTCCTTTAATAGCTTACACATTTGCACAAAGAAAGCTACAGTCAACTTGAAATTACATATTTTAAGAACTATGATGGAATCCCTTGAATGGAAGTAAATCAACTTTGCTCTAATGAATTGACTAGATGTTCAAGACTTTCTCCTATGTAGTAAATCCTTTCAGGGGGGTAATCTAAACAGGATTTACTCCTTAGCTACAGAATGGCAGGCTTTATGCAAAGGGATGCAGTTGCTGATTTGATTAAAAAAATAGGAAGGATGTTTAGATTATCCTTTGAGTATCCTTTGGCTTATCTCTTGTTATAGATTTTTATTTGTATTTTAAATGAATGAAAAGATCTCAAGCCAAATGTAAGTACCATAAGACAACATTTAGAAAGTTTGCTTTTTAGATGTGCCTTTAATTTACATGAAAATGCAAGTTCCTGTATAATTTAGTACTCATTTTATCAGTATTCTATTCTAAGCAAACTTCCTTAAAGATTTTTTTGTTTTCTCCAACCCAGTTATTACAACCAGATTTCTTAGAGTTGTTTTACAACCTTATGGTTATAGAACGATATGACTGTTTATGTGATTGTAAAGGCTATAACTTGATACTCTTAAGAATTATTGAATATCAATAAAGAATAAATTGAATTTTTTTCTTTTTCTAGATGCTGCACTAGTCAATGGAAGAGAAAATGTTGTAGTGATTCATCCTGATTTTAGAATGATTGTTCTGGCCAACAGACCTGGATTTCCTTTCCTAGGCAATGATTTCTTCGGTACTTTAGGTAAAAACAATAATGATAATAATAACCAAAACAATAGCAATAACAATAATAATGTCATCTTAGTAACAATGCTATATTGGCTGTCACTGAATACTCCTGACTAAATGCTCCCATGTGCTTTTCATCATCACAACCATTTTGTGAGAGTATTTTTATCCCCATTTTAGAGGAGGAGAATGTCTGATATTCAGAGAGATTATTTTTCTAGGGTCACTCAGATAATAAGTGGTAGAACTTGGCTTTATGTCCTAGACTAGAGATAGTCTTAGAGTAGAACACAAATTAAGAAAGGGTTTTTAGTGTTTGGTTTTCACCCTAACTATGGAAAGGTTTGAGGCCAGCTCTGGGGAGACTGATTCGTGTTGATTGGAGAGGCCCTGGGATAAACTGAATCATCAGGAACCTTTAAGAAGAACTTTTCTTCTCTGTGACAAGTAGCTAATTCTGAATACTGGGCATTCCGTACTCAACGTGAAGCAGGCTCAGTCTCCTGGTAGGATTTTTGATCTGGCGATTGCACATCAAGAGATTTATCCAAGGAAATTCCCTGTGCAATGCTTAAAGTACAAGGGTAGGCAATATAGCATTGTTTATAGTTGCAAAAATTAAAGGAAACAATCCAAATGTACATCCCAATGGGACTGAATGAAGAAATTCTATCATATCCACTCAGTAGATTACCATGCAGCTGTTTAAAAAAAGGTGGAACATGAGTTTACCAATGCTAATACCAAAGAAAACAAAGAGTCCTGAAAACGTGTTCAGTGAGACGGTAGGAGCAGTTTGTGTGGAGGTCTGTCATCTGAGCTGACGGAGAGTAAAAGGCAGCAGGGCTGTGTGTGCACGCGCATGCTCGGCACGTGGAGGCACTCCCCGGGCGCGTCTTGCATCCTGCGGCCCCCTGCCCTTGCTTCCTGCTCTGTTCCGGGCTGCTCCCCCACCACTCACCCTCTCCCAGCCTCTCTGCCTGCCTGCCTCTTCCCTGAACCCGCCAGCCATGCTCGCCCTCAGGTCTTTGCATTAGCTGTACCTGCCACGCTCTCCCGTCACATCCCTGCACTTGCCTAGTTGTCGCCCTCTCGGTGAGGCCAGCCTGTCTGACGTCCCCAGCCATCACCATTTCTCAAGTACTATACTGTGCTTTTCTTGTTTCCTTGAAATATGCAGATTCTAACATTTGTAATTATTGTTTATTGTCTCCATACACCAGAATCTGAATTCTATGAGGACAAGGGTTTATGTGTTTTTGATCACTGAGGTCTATAAAGTACATAGAATATTTCTTGGCACATAGAAGGAATTTAATCATTATTCGATGAGTAAACGAATAAGGGGTTAATTATAGCTTTATATTAGTGTTGCATTTTCTTTTCAGCAAAAAAAGGCTAAAGCTGTTTTTCATGTTTGTATCTGAATGAGTTTAGCCTATGAGATACAAGCTTGAAGTTATCATGGTTGCATTTTATTCAGTTGCTTTCATGAATATATGACAACAATAAAAGAATGATTTGAGTCATTTCTGAGCCAAAGTAAGTTTTAAATATCTTTCCTTTCTAAAATGAACATATTAAATAATGCAAATCTATTTAGTATTAATTCCTTTGGTCTTTGTCCTTTGGATTATAAATCAGAATTATGTGAACTTTTATCTGAGAAATTTCTCTCTCTCAAGCATAGGTTATATTTTTCTAGTATATTCTCAGTAGTCTAAATTATGGCTGAAATATTTTGTTTCCACGTTCCTTGTCCTTGATTTTTATTTCGATATTATCTCTGCAAGCATACTTTTCTGAAACCAAGTTATAAAGTATATTCTAGCAATCTGAACAAGATATATATTGTTTAAAGAGTGATGATACTAATTTCTCCATTTTTATTATACATAAAAAGGCATGCATATATGTATATAATTTCTGAAGATATTTACCATGTGTTACAAAGTTTAAAATGCACTCTCAGAACCACATGAGTATTTTCTAATTAATGGAAAAAGACTAAATTATCAAAACTATATATGTTTGTATGTATGCGTTTAAAATGGAGTAGGACATGGCAACCCACTCCAGTATTCTTGCCTGAGAATCACATGGACAGAGGAGCTTGGTGGTCCATAGTCCATAGGGTCATTAAGAGTCAGACATGACTGAGTGATTTATATATATATATGTGCATTTAAAAATACTAGCAGAACCAATATTGTAAAGCAATCATCAATCAATTAAAAGTAAATAAATATTAAATACTGACAGGTATGAAAAAATGAATACACTGAACTGTTAACCCTGACTGCCTATGGGGGAAGGATTGGGATTGGCAGAAACTCACAGGGACTTCTCTTTCTGTTCTTTGTACTTGAATATCTACCAGTGAGATTATATCCAAGTATCATATAATTTTTAACAGAAATAAATCTATGTAGAATAAACCACACATCACTCAGTCTCATTTCCTTTTGCTTTAGTCATTTGCTTTTTTCTGTATACCTATTGCTGGACAGGCTTTCTATGCAGTTTTACACATTTAAAAATAGAAGTGCTTTAGTGAGCAACCCATGGCTCTTTCATTGATCATTCTGTATTTGCCATGTCCTTATAAGGGGTTAGTTGCATACTGAATGTGAATTTTTTTCTTTTTTCTCATAGGTGATATTTTTAGCTGCCATGCAGTGGATAATCCCAAACCCCACTCGGAACTCAAGATGCTCAGGCAGTACGGCCCAAATGTGCCCGAGCCCATCCTTCAGAAGCTCGTTGCTGCCTTTGGAGAGCTGAGGGATTTAGCTGATCAGGGTATTATTAACTACCCTTATTCTACCAGAGAAGTTGTCAACATAGTCAAGCATTTGCAGGTATGGCACCTGCCTGTACGTAAAAGTTGAAAAGAAGTCATCAATCTTGTATTTTTTAATTTTTTTGTTTGTTTGTTTTTTGCCTAATTTATACCAAGTTTTTCCATTTCTGTTTAATACTGATTCGAGTGATATAGTATGAAATGTCTGTAATCCAAATGAACATTTTCTGTTTAACCTTTGAATTGACTTTGACAAGGTTCCATGCCATGGCTATTACCAAGGAGCTAGGAAATTTGGTGGAGGTTTTCTTGGGGGTGTGGGAAGACAGGAGAGGGAGACAGAAGGGAAGCTTTACTACTATTTGACTTTACAAGCATATATAATCTCTGAGTGAAAATATTTTCATTTTGAAAACAAAAGACTTGAAGATAAAAAAACTCACTGGAAACTAATAGTGATGATTACATACCTGTAAATACTGTGAGAAAGTTTTGTTGGATAGAGTAGGTGGGCAAGAGAATGGAATTCCTTATAGCCGTCTGTGATGCATAGTTCACCTTGGAGAGCTTCCCTGATAGCTCAGTTGGTAAAGAATCTGCCTGCAATGCAGGAGACTCTGGTTCAATTCCTGGGTTGGGAAGATCCACTAGAGAAGGGATAGGCTACCCACTACAGTATTCTCAGGCTTCCCTTGTGGCTCAGCTGGTAAAGAATCCACCTGCAGTGACGGAGACCTGGCTTCGATCTCTGGGTTCAGAAGATCCACTGGAGAAGGGAAAGGCTATCCACTCCAGTATTCTGGCCTGGAGAATTCCATGAACTGTTTAGTCCATGGGATCGCAATGAGTTGGACACGACTGAGCGACTTTCACTTTCACTTTTCACCTTAGTAAAGAAGACAAAAAGCCTGTGTAGATTCTGCTTTTATAACAAATGATGGTTTCCAAGTGAACAGTCATAACCTAATGACTCTTGGCCTCTGAAAACCTAAACGGGAAAATAGAAAGCTTTGTTCTGCCTGTAAAACCATGGCAAGTCCCAGCGCCTAGAGAAAATCAAGACTGAGGCGATGAATGACTCAGAGGACCCCAGCAGTGTGAAGTCAGCTGTCTGTAACACTTGTTTTCTTTCCCTCTGCTCTTCCCTGTGTCTCTGTTCTCTGTACTTTTTACTTTCTTCTTCCTTTCTTTTCTTATTCCTTTACCTTTTTTTTTTCATTTACTCTTGAACTTGTGACTTTTCTGAATACTTCCATATAGATATTCAATACTCTGCTCTATTTAAGTAGCATTTTTGAATTAGGTCCATCCAGTTGTTGTCTAGTTGCTAAGTCATGTCTGACTCTTTTGCGACCCCATGGCCTGTAGCCCACCAGGCTCCTCTGTCCACGGATTTCCCAGGCAAGAATACTGGAGTGGGTTGCCATTTCCTCCTCCAGGCAATCCAGGGATCGAATTTGCGTCTCCCACACTGCAGGCCGATTCTTTACAACTGAGCCACCAGAGAAGCTCAGTACTCATTTTAAAAGTAGGAGATTTCATCTTTCCCGGGGGGGAGGGAGGAGGGAGGGGGGACCCGGAGGGGAAGCATATGTAAACCCATGGTGATATCATGACAATGTATGGCAAAAACAATAATAAAAAAATAAATAAATAAAATAAAAAAATAAATAAATAAAATTAAAAAAAATAAAAAAATAAAAGTAGGAGATTTCAGAAAGTGGTCAAAGTCACCAAACCCCAGTATTTGATATTTATTGAAAAAGAAAAATATTAAGTCATCAGGGTAAACATTAAAAGAGAAAAGCATTCCTCCTATCCATTTATCTGAGAAGGCTAGTAAGAAAAGATCTAGTGAAGTTTATTTGATCATTATTTTTCTGTCAGTTTAGGAAATCTTTATAATACTGTATATCTTATGACATGGTAATAAGGGAATTTTTTTTTTTAATACAGAAATTTCCCACCGAAGGTCTCTCCAGTGTGGTTAGGAACGTGTTTGACTTTGATTCCTACAACAGTGACATGAGGGAGATTTTGATTAACACTTTGCACAAATACGGAATACCAATTGGAGCAAAAACGTCCAATGTGCAGCTGGCAAAGGAGTAAGGCAAATCACTCTTGATAAAGTACTCTTGAGTGTAACTGTTCTGATCCTCAAATGCTGATCATTTTGAGTTTACTGTTATACTCTGCTAAACTGACTTGGTGTGGAAATTGCTTTTCCATGAGTAAGTTCTTCAAGTATATGGTGCTATTTACTGGCTGGATTTTGCTTAAATAGCATTATTTATAGGTCTGTAAATTGAGAACTTCAGTTATTCCAAATGTCCCATGAGTAGATGTAATGTAATCAAATAAAGGGAAATATTTGTTTCTTTAACAGTCTCTGTCCTTTTGTTGAATTCCTATGATTCTCATTTTTTCCTAACCTAGTGCAGAATCATTGTACAAACATGCAAACTACATGAAGAGATAATGTATATTTAGGTAAGATGTTATTTCTGTCACCGTATATTTTTCTGTTATAGTTTTCTAAATTTATAATCATATTAACTTGAAATTTGTGGATTACTTATTTTAGCCTGACAGATGAAAGAGGCAGGGAAAATAAGTGGGTTTTGCTTCATGTGGGCTACTTGCCTGCTTTTTATTTTGTAATTATAGTCTACACACTTAACAAAGAATCTTAACAAATACAATATTGTTGACCAGAAGGATAATTGACAGTATTTATTAGTAGGATGATTAAGTCAGTGCAAATTCACAAGAAAGCAGTTTTAAATATGCATAACTTATTGATAATGCATCTAATGTTGCCTTTGTCTGTAAGGAAATCCATTATCATAAATTCCCAAGGGACAAAAATTATTTTTTATTTAACTTTGGTCTCATTTAGGAGGAACTCTCTGCCTTCCTTAGGAAAAGACTGTTGTATATAATGATTAGTCTAGCTACATATATTTGTTCTAAGTGCCTACATCATCAGTATTTATTCTCTGACGTTATTATAAAACTTGTTAGAATATATGCCAATAAAAATAAATTGTTAAGGCTTTAACAATTTCTTCAAAGATTTCTTAAGAAGAAACAAATATTTCCCTTTAGTGGTTAAAGAGGAAGATGGAGTTGTTAGAAATTTATCAGTGAATTGGTTTATATTATTAAAAAGTTAGTAAATTTTCTTTTTGATAAGAATGATTTGATGTCATTGCTAATATATACACTTTTCTGTGGAGTACTGTTTTGCTGATTGATTAGGAATATTTATGGGCATTTTGAAATTAGTTTGGTGATTTAATGGGTATAACTTACCTCCTACATTAAAGAGTTCAAGAAATATCTTTAATGTGCAAACTTCTGTTAGTACTCATGTTTTTTGCATCCTTTTTATAAATTATATCTTGAGTTTCAATTGGAAATATGATGATTTTTAATCTGTTTTACCATTAACAAACTTATATGCAGTTCTAGCTTCGTGGAAACCAGGCTTGGGATTTTAAAATAACTTTTTTCCTACTCAGTACAACTTGAAATAATATTTAAAATGTGTATTAGTTGGTAAGATCAATCAAAAGAAAACTGTTGGCTATTTAAGTTTCTAAGGAAGACAGATACAGTGATTTAACTTACTCATTACTGTTCCAGTTCTATACTGAAAACTTATTGCCATGGCTTGCTCACTGTTGCCATGGCAAGTTAATTCCAACTCTTGTTTTAAATACTTACTTATGAGTGGAAGCAAAAGTGCATGGAGCCTGGAAACAAGATGGTCATGCCTGAGACCAGCATGGAAAGAGCTAGCTGTCCGCCCACTGCATGCAGCTAAAAATAGACTTATAGCAGATGTGGGGGAAGTGTGAATTTTCCTTTGGAGTGGAGGTAATAGTGGTTCCTCCACAGGTTCCATACATCTTATTTCTATCAAATTATCAGTCTTGTACTTTGAGAGGGTAGCATGGTAAGGTGAACAAAACAATGTCCCAGGAATTCAGCAGTTAATGACGTGTTCAGTGTGCATGTCTGGGTTAGACATGAAGAAACAGATTTTACCCTGTTTGTAAAATGAGAGCATTTTACTATAGCATAACCATATAACTTAGCACCTAATCAAGAAATTTTTTAGAATGAAAGGGCACTATTAATAATAAGTATGTAAAAAGAGGTGTAAAATAAGACTCTTCTAGTGAGACCACAGTATATTTTCATCTTTAGAAGGTTAATAAGGTTTCTTCTTATTCTTACACCCTTTGTGTTTTAATATAATCTTAGTTTTCTCTCATCTGCAAAAACAAAAACAAATTAAAAAGAAGTAATACTTACACTTTCTGTTTCTCCCCTCAAGTAGCACACTGATTATAGTAATCACATAGACCTCTGAAAATTCAAAGTTGTGCCCATGCAGTCTTATTATTTGCTTTGGCTTTTCTAGACCTTTGGCTAAACTTTATACTTCACTAATTGCTGTTGGTTGTTGCTGTTGTTCAGTCACTAACTCATGTCTGGCTCTTTGCAACCCCATGGCCTGTAGCCCGCCAGGCTCCTCTGTGTCTCCTGCATCAGCACACAGGTTCTGTATACCACTGAGCCATCAGGGAAGCCCATACTTCTCTAGACCTTTTGCTAAATCAGTTCTTTGAGGCTGCTCCTGCTCATCTCTGGAGATCCTGTGTTAGTGAAGAAGAGTCACATTGGATTTCTGTCCCTAAGGAAGAAGGACCAAATGTTTTAATTACTAATAATATCCTTTTGCCCTGAATGAAAAATTATTGCTACAACCTGTGAATTTTCTGTTCTCTAATTAAATCTTTATTCAATAGGAAGAAAAATTGCACTGAACCCAGAATAAGATGGTCACATTCACACACAAGATAGGGATGAAAAAATAACTGACCATAAGTATAAGTGTATAAGTAAAAAGAGATGTAAGACAGATGTTATAGAAGAGGGAAACTTTCCCATGGGGCAGAGGTGATGCTGGTCCGCTGTTTATACTGTATAGTCTTCTGCAGCACCTTCTTCCTCAACTGAAATAAAAATATACTTTGGCTTTTCGATGATGCTCTTCAGTGAAATTCCTGAGACCTTGTCATTTTCTCTTTCATTCTCCTAAGAGTACAGTGAGATGGTACCTGTCTCATTCATAGGTCTCTATTTTTTTTCTTTTTTTTTTAAATTGGAGTGTAATTCCTTTACAATGTTGTGATACTATTCTGTACAGTTTTAAAAGGCCTAGTGTGATATTAGGAGATGAATATGATTTATCTTATTTACTAAACTTGTGCTAAACCTGGTACCTGAAGGCTGTCATACTGGGTAGTTATTTTACACTTGCTTGATTAAGCCATAATGCAGCTCTTTTTTTTGATCTAAATACATGTCACATCTTAGTATTGGGATCGGAATTGGCTACCTAGACCCCCATGTTGCATTTGCCCCTTGACACTAGTACTTCTTGAAGTTTTTCTGTTGTTTTCTTTTAAGTTTCCAATACATGGGAAAGGATACGCCAGAGAGATGGCGAACATAATAAGCACACTGGGAGAAATTTAGGCAGAAATAGGAGGGTTTGGCTTAAACTCTGAGCTCTTAAAAAAGTAATCTGAGCTCTTGAGTTTCAAATGTCATTACTGGGGAAAAAAATACACGTACACACACATACACATACATGCATATGTACGCATGCATGCTGAGCCAGCGTCTGACTCTTCAGCCCCTCCAGGCTCCTATGTCCTTGGGATTTCTCAGGCAAGAACACTGGAGTGGGTTGCCATTTCCTTCTCCAGGGGATCTTCCCAAACCAGGGATTGGACCAGTGTCTCCTGAACTGGCAGGCGGATTCTTTACCACTTGAGCCACCTAGGAAGCCCTGTACATATGTACAATTAGATTCAAACATCCAACCAAACACATATAGATTATCTGCTAGAGTAGATGTAGATCTACATTTCAAAGCAAAGTTTGCTTGTTTTACCCTCAAATAAGCATTTGGGTTTTTTATAAGGTTTTTTCTGTCATTCGAAAATAAACATACTGCCTAGCACATTAGCTCTCCCAAATTTAAAGCTGTTTCAGAGTAAGTTGTGAACTATAACATACTTAGGAAACATTTGTTTTAAAGGGAGAAAAAGTCCTTTTTTCTGTACATTCATTTTCAAGAGACTTATGCAGTCAATATTTCATCTTATTATAGGTAATATTATCATTACATTTTATCTATAAAGAATTTGAGGAACAGAGAGGTTACCTCACCTACCTATGGTTAGACATCTGATCAGGAGCAGAGCTGTAATATGCACAATTTTAATTCCAATTTTAAAGAGGAATATAAGCAGATCCATATGCATGTGTAGGCAGTTTCTAAGTCAGAATTATTCTTTGCATACTGAAAATCACCAATAGTTTTGGTTTAAAGCACCTTAGAACTTTAAATCATCAATTTGGGAATCATCACTGACCATGACGTCATACATGTAATACACATATTCTTATTCTTCAGAGAGTTGTGATAGACTTAAATTTGGGGGAATTTAGCCATATTTCACAATGTTGAAAAGCAAGTTGAGATAGACTTTTGGCACAACAAAGATCATTTTAAAGACCTTTTCATGCACAGTTAAGCTTTCTTTTTTTTTTCTTAATAATGAAAGATCATGAAGTAAAACACAAGGTAATTCATTTAGAAAAATAAAAACTCTAGAAAACTTTATTTGACTACCATATAGAAGAAGCAGACTAGCCATCATTCTTCCTGATTTGGAACACAAAATAAATTTACTAAATCTTCTCAAACATTGTAGTCATTTTTACATAAATCAAATATACGGAGACTTTATCTCCACCCTCTGAATTTAACTTGGTGTGTTTATCTCTCCCTTTCTTCCCTAGGAGACACACCTATCTATAAAATATTTAAATGCTCATTCTTCTTGATCCATGCTCTTTGCCCTCAACCCTATAGATTTCTTTTTAAAATGCTGTTTAATTTATGAAGCCAGTTTTTTTCCCCCCACCCCCCAAAGCATTTGTTGCTTATTTGTTACTGGCAAAGTATCTACAGTCCATCAGTCATTAATTTTATCAGCAAATAGAATACAAAATTTGAAGAAATATATAAGCTTTTATTTGTAGGGTTTCTCTATGATGTATACCTACTAAATGAAGAGTGATGTCCCATTTATTTTTAAAATAATTTAGCAAAAAGAAAATTAAACACTAATAATCCCACCATCCAGAAACAATTATTAGTTAATCCTTCTAGATCTTTTCCTATGGTTCTATGTGTTATTTCAACTGAGAATTATTTCTTTACAGTTTTTTTTTCCTGAGTTTTTCTTCTTAATAAAAGAAACATGACCCTGAAAGGAGATCCTTTTTAAACCACTTAATTCCCAATCTTCTTTTTTGAAAAGAAATATATCTTTGATAGATTAGATTCTAGCATGTATACACTCCTCCCACGAGCCCACTTTTTTATCCTTCCCTCTTGATCCTTGAGGTTTTAGACTTAAAGTATTTATTCCAAACATAATGAACAGATTCATAAGCATATAAGTTACTTCAAGCTAGGCATTTCTCTGGCATTTCAGCAAAAGTAAGGAACAAACACATTAATACCAACACTTTGTGTCTTTATGCATATGTTTAAATGTCATTATCCTTTACAGACTCATAGAAATGCTGTTGCTAGCCAGACTGCACATCTAAAAATGACTGCTATGTGTGACTGCACTTTTTAAGTGTCCCGTAGCTGGTAAAGAAGCCCTATTGGAATCTTGAGATTACTCCTCTGATGTCTTCTTGATGTCTGTATTCTCTCTCTGCTTTCAAATGCTTTATTAAAAACTGTTTAACTTCACTTTTTCAGGTGAAATAAGATAACTTTGAATTTAACTCAGTCTATGGTGATATTAGCCAATACTTTTTATTAAATTTGTTTAATAGGCTTACATTTTAAATAGTTTAAAAACACTGTGGAAGCTGTTGATAGTAGTTGCCTTTGAGAGAGGCTCTGGAAAGGAAAAGGAAAGCCTTACTTTCTGTCCTAACGTGTATTATTTCCTATATTTTATTTTTTAAATGTCCCCAGGCTCTCTGGGCCCTGGAATTTTCCTACTTGTTTTCTTAGTTAAATAAAGGAAAAATGTTAAAGATTTATTCTGAAATTGCTGTTTTTTGGGACCTTGGCCTCCAGTACAGCAAAGCTTACACTGCCCTGCAATGCCTGCCCTGAGGGTGTAACATTGAAACTCTTACCAATGACAAATGAGAAATCAAGTTAGCCAGGCATTTCTATAAAGCAGTTCAATATAATATAAATAAGTTTATGCATTCGTAGGGGCTTCCCCAGTGGCTCATCGGTAAAAGAATCTGCCTGCTAGTGCAGGAGCCACTGGAGATGCAGGTTTGACCCGTGGGTCGGGAAGATCCCCTGGAAGAGAACATGGCAACCCACTCTAGTATTCTTTCCTGGAGAATCTCCACGGACAGATGGGCTGGAGGGTTACAGTTCATGGGATTGCAAAGAATCAGACACAGCTGAAGCAACTTAAGTTTATTCTACATAGAATCTTTTACTTAACACTACCATCCTCAAAATCACACTTAATAATCTAGTTGGCTTTAGCAGAATAATGATCAATCACTCTGTCTATGTGCGTTACTCTTAAGTCATTACAAATTAAAGAGAGTTGGCTTCCATCTCCGGACCAATAGCTTCTGTGTTCAAAGGTGGAATAGATTGCCCAGGAGAAAGATGGGGTGTACTTTCTGTAGACTGGCCTCAGACACATCTGGACAGATCTCGCTAGGGAGGTACTCAAGGGATCCAAACTTGAAATACTGGATTAAATAACCTTTAATGTCCCTCAAGCTCATAGATTCTATGGTTCACTGCCCCTGGTTGAATCGGAAAGCTGAACAAGCAGTCACTCTTCCCTTGTATCAGAAGCCGTTCATTACTTGATCAGCCAGTCTCACGGCATGTTTTCATAGAACTCCCAGTGAAGGTAGCTGAGGTTGTCTTCCTGCTCGTTGTAAGAGATGTTGCTATCTCATCGCAGTGTGTGTTGCACGATCATGTTGCTTATTGATCTTTCTCTTTAGAGCAGTGCCAGCTGTGCATATTTCAGACAGAACAGCTTCATCTACATTGAATGTCTCTTAAAAGGGTATCCGTCTCGATGAAGACAAACACCTGTATCTGTCTTCTTCCACATGAAGACTTATCCTGGGTAACTGAAGCATCAATGCCGCTGCTTCTTCTCTGACCCAGACTAACTACGGGATCTTCCAAGTACTGAAAGTGTTAGTCACTCGGTCGTGTATGACTCTTTGCAACCCCATGGACGTAGCCCACCAGACTCCCCTGTCCATGGAATTCTCCAAGCAAGAATACTGGAGTGGGTTGCCATTCCCTTCTCCAGGGGATCTCCCTGACCCAAACCTGGGTCTCCTGCGTTGCAGGCAGATTCTTTACTGTCTGAGCCACCAGGGAAGCCCCAAGTACTGGGAGACATCAAAAAGAACATCCCAACCAGGGTTCTCTCTAGAGTAATTTCATTACATTTATTTTTGACTATAAGAGTGATTATCAGTTTACTATTTATCCCATTAAATTAAAAGACTCTCAATGTTTTGTGCTTCTCCTTCCATTTTCCAAGCTATTATATGCTGTAATTTTCCTTTTAAAGAGTTAGTTTTTACAAATGAGTTCATGGTAGTGATCACGAAGTCCTAAGGTATGCAATTCTACTCTTTGTGATGAATTACTTTCCCTTTGTAAAAGAGCTCTTTAGTTTTCAAAAATACTAAGATTTACATAATGACATCTGAGATGATTGGATGGGATCACTGACTCAGTGGACATGAGTTTGAGCAGACTCCGGGAGATAGTGAAGGACAGGAAAGCCTGGAGCACTGCAGTTGCTGAGGGGTCATAAAGATTGAACATGACTTAGCAACTGAATAAACAATGACATCTCAGAACTATTATAAGCAGAAGGGTGGTATTGGGTTTTACAGTTTCACGGTCCTTGCCCTTATTCTCTTGGTATATTTTGAAGTAGCTTCACAGTCATTCTATTAATACTTGCTTTTAGTTCCCTTATGGGGGTGAAGAGAAAAATTTTAAGATATAACCAGTCTATATAGAAATTGTCATGATGTATGACTCTTCTTCAACACTCATCTTTGACGTCTCACAGAATTATCCTTGAGCCTTTAGGCATTTGTAAGTGATCTCTGTCACCTGACTGGATGGAAATCCCAAATCCCAACCAATTGGTAACTCTTCCAAATATACTCTCAGCCTTTGTTGAGAGTCAGGTAGTCAAGAGTCAGTGAGGATGATCTGCTGTGGTGGTTCGCATCTTGCCGTCAAGATGAGAAACAAGTGGGTGAAGCTGTTGGCAGTTGTGACGTAACCAAGCGTTGGTTCATTTGGGCTCCCCTGGTGGCTCAGCGGTAACGGATTCACCTGCAATGGCAGAGCCAAAGGAGATGTCATCGGGAAGAACCCCTGGAGGAGGACATGGCTGCCCACTCCAGTGTTCTTGCCTGGAGAATCACATACACAGAGAAGACTGGTGGACTCTAGTCCATAGAGCGGCAAAAACCCGGACCCGACTAAAGTGACTTAGCATGCACCATGCACTCACTCATTCATTCAAACACCGTTGAACATTTGAAAAGTGAAAATGTTGGTCGCTCAGTCGTGTCTGACTCTTTGCAACCCCATGAACTGCCAGTTCAGGAGATGCAAGGGACTCCAGTTCGATACCTGAGTCAGGAAGATTCCCTGGAATAGGAAGTGGCACACCCGCTCCAGTATTCCTGCCTGGAAAATTCCATGGATAGAGAAGCCTGGTGGGCTACAGTCCATGGGCCCCAGAGAGTCAGACAGGACTGAGTGACTAAACAAACACACCCACTGAATATTTACATGGTAAATACTAAATAAGGAGTCAAAAATCTAAAGGAGGAGAAGGCTCAGAATCTGCCTTCAGGGAGATCATAATAATAGGGGAAGCGCTCAGGTAAAGAGTGCCTTGTGTTCTGACAAGAATGAGCAAAGAGGTAGGGTTGCTGCCTTCTTCCCCTGGAGGAGATTCAAGGACAGTCACCAGACTAGATCTTTACAGATTGAATAGGTGTTCTCCAGCCTAATAAAGAAGAAGAAAGAACTTCAAGCAGAGGCAGTTTTACAGGGCATGCTGCATGGTGAGACTAAAAGAGAAGAGTTGAGGGAACCGTAGAATTTGAAGCCAGAGAGTAACATGGTCTGATTCATAAATTAGAAAGACCCTTTTAAGTTTGCTAAAGATAAGGAACTGAAAGGCAGTGAAACTGAAACAGGACGACCTACCTATTGGGAAACGACTGCAGTAATTCCAGTGATGAACAGTGGAAGCTGATATGGCAGTGGGAATAAAAATGAGGGACATGATATGAGGTTTCCATAGCAGAATTGATGGATTCTAAGTGGTGGAGATTCAAGTGAGTAAGATGTAAGCCTTACTTTCAATGAATTAGCAATCTTGAGAAAACATGTAAACTCTCAACCTTATTATGCAATGTTATATTCAAAGTGCTGCATTCACAGTAGGGTTTCTCATCCTGTGAGTCCTTCTTGTGGGAAATAATAGTAGTTTGGGGGGTTTTTTGTTTGTTTTCTGGGAAAATTTCCAACTGGGAGAGTTTCAGCCCCAGTCATTGTTGATGTGAATAACTAGAAAAGGAAAGAGTTTAAGATTCAAAAATACTAAGATGCGGTTGGTAAAGCAGATGGCAGGAAAAAAGAAGTTCTTGCAGTGAAATTTGGAGAGAATTGAGGGAAAGGAAACCCAAGCCCCAGACCTGTAGTCTCACAACTTCTGTGAAGAGGAAGAAAGGTAGAGATGGGTAGAGCTTGGTGACTACATCTGCTTTAGCGTGGAGTAACCCTGGGCAGCAGCGCTGACTCTGCACAGTGTCAACCTGGATATGGGGGAGCAACCTGAGAAGTGTTAGCCAAGAAAGACATGTTTCCCCAAGTCTGTTTTTTCATCTCATGCATCCAAATGACTTTTCATTTCTGTGACCACAGCAGGATCTCAGTGGCAAAGGTGCACAGATCTAAGATGTAAAGTGAAAACCGTAATGTCTAAATGCAGAGCCTGACAATGAAAGGGAAAACACATGTAATATTCATGTACACGTCATTTGCAGCAAAGCAAAATTTATTTACCAGCAACATGCAAGACTGAGGGAAGGGAAATTCAGAAGTTTCTTGCAAACAACGGAGGCTCACTAGGGGCAATAGTGCCCATTATTACTAGTTTAAAGTGTTTGAGATGGCATTTCTGTTTTCATTATGTACAGTGTTGACTTTTTATTTTAGAAAGTATAAATATTTGCAAGGGACTTCATAGATTCACTTTTGACCGTGCTCTCTATCAGGCCTTAGATTTGAAAACTGCAGATACTACAGAACTCTATCCTAAGAGTTTCTAAGAGTTCCATATGTACAGATTTCCATGGAAACGCAGAAGAGCAAGAGATTCATTCTGCCCAGAAAGAAATGTGGGAGAAGGATGCAAGGGGGAGTGACATTTGAATTGGGCTTTAAGAATGAGAAGGATTTCATCAAAGAGGCAATAGCAGAAGGGAGTTCTGAGCTGAAGTAAAAACCTCACGGAAGCATGAAAATGCAGAGTATGTGGAAGAACAGCAAGTAGCAATTCGCAGTAAATATAGCATTTGTTCCAGTATTCTGGCCTGGAGAATTCCATGGACTGTATAGTCCATGGAGTCTCAGAGTTGGACACGACTGAGCAACTTTCACTTCACTTCACCCAAGGCATATACTGGCTGGAGAGTGAGAGGAAAGGTCCGAACCAAAGGTGGAAATATTTGTCAGGGTTATTCTGTTAAAAGTTCCAGTAAACTCAGTTGGATAGTCCAACTTACTTTTTGCCAAAGGTTAGATTTAAAACATTAGGAACAAGCCTGTCCCTCTAAAATTGGAGTTGTTCTTTTTCTTCTCAAAGATGGTAATAATTGGTGAATTTTTGAGAGTTGGTGGAACTACCCTGAAGGGTTCCATTATTCCCATGAAAATTAGTAGATCTTGTGGTAAGGAAATGTTTTAGGAATTGTTGATAATAGGTGTGTCAACAACTTCCAGTTGCATAATGCCCCTAGAAAGATCCAAATCTTTTTCATGTGTTTCTTTCATGCTCCAGAAATAGTTTTGGCAAATGTTCAGAGGAGGCAGAAATTTGCCAGAACATACTCATTAAAACCCCAGCTCACCTCTTTATGGAAACAATCTTAGACTAATCTCTTGTATGTCATTCAGACCCTCTAACTCAACTTTGGTGTCCATATGTATCATGTTATGAAATGTATGCATGCTTAAAAAAACTTTTTTTTCCTTTCTGTAATTTGCCTAAGTGCTGCAGTTTGACCTGAGTCATAATTTTGAAAGTCACCTTTTCTTTTTTAGTTAAAACTTTTACTTCCAGATCTTTATTAATACTTCCACAAGGGATTAAGAAACATCACAACATATGAATTGAAATACTACAGTGTTTTAAAAAACATAAATTCATGAATGACACTGAAGATAAAAAGTAGTACTATTTATAAGTCTTAAGTTCATTGTCTTCTCCCTTAAAATCAAATCCAGATATCATTCCAGGTAGGACTTTAACAAAGTTAAACAGTGGAAGTAACAGGATCTTAAAACTATGGAAAATACCATAGTTGTTTCAATCAAATTGGATATATCAGCTTAAGTCTGGTTGGAGTTGGATGACAGATTTCAGTAATGGTATAGGGCCGTTTGCTAACTGTTATTAGTTTAGAATTGCCCTTAAATTAATGTTGAATATATTTCAAATTCCAAAGCTTGTTCTTGCATTCAATTATAATTACCCTTGTCCCTAATTGGACTTCCCTGGTATCTCAGATGGTAAAGAATCTGCCCACAATGAGGGAGACCTGGGTTCCATCCCTGGGTTGAGAAGATCCCCTGAAGAAGAGAATGGCTACCCACTCCAGTATTCTTGCCTGGAGAATTCCACGGACAGAGGAGCCTGGCGGGCTACAGTCCCTGGGGTCACAAAGAGTCAGACAGGACTGAAGCAACTTAGTATGCATGCAGTAACTTATTGAAGGGGAGAGAGTTAATAACTGTCAAATTTTTCCACAATGTATTGGGGAAACTTAGTAGTGGAAAATAAATGAGGGGCTTTGGTTTACCTCATTTGGCCACCCTGGAGCCCACAGGAAGTCTAGAAACAACTCCCAGTATTACCAAGGAGCAGATAGAATCCGTTTGATTGGGTAACTTTAGAACACCCTGCATATGTGACTTTCAGTTGCAGTTGTTAACAATAATAGCATCTTGTTATGTGATTTTGAAACAGATTCTATATGGGGTACCTGAAGGTCCTTCCCAGACTCTGCCAACCAAACAGCTAGAGCTGTGTTTAAATGGAACCAGGCAGTCTGTAATTTCCATGACCGTTACTTAGAGTGAGTTGGCAAGTTCAAAGCAGCTTTCGTGAATGTTCCCTGGGGGTTGTCAGTAAAAATTGGAAGTCTAGTAAAGTTATTTTTTTCCCAAATGGATGAAGGTTTTGGTTTTATTTTGTTTTTCGCATCTGTATGATATTTTGTGAGATTATTAAAGGATATATTAGACCTGTTTTTTAGGCTTTATTTCAACCTATCAACTGAACATAATTTTTATTAAGCAGTGCTCCCCCTCTGATTAGATTTCCAGATGTGTAACTGTTTCTGTTGTCTTCAAAGAGACAATTTGGGGTGGACATAGAGCTCCTTTTTATCAGCTTTAAAAAAGTAATTTTGTCTACCAGGCACCTATTCTACTGATGTGGCCTGGTATGTGTGCACTCTCGATTGAGTCTGACTCTTTGTGACCCCATGGACTATAGCCCTCCAGGCTGTCTGTCCATGGAATTTTCCAGGCAAGGATACTGGAGTGGGTTGCCATTTCCTCCTTCAGGGGATCTTCCCGACCCAGGGATCAAACCCGGGTCTGTTGTGTCTCCTGCACTGGCAGGTGGGTTCCTTACCAGCTGAGCCACCAGGGAAGCCCCTTCTATTGATAGGTGTAGATAATTTTATTCTGACTATTTATATTCACTCCAGAACCAAAGATTATGCAAGATCTACCACTGATACTTCACTCTCTAAAATGGTCATCAGAGACTTCCCTCAGTCCTTAGAAGAAACCAGAATCCTACAGATTATTGCCTTCATTTCACAAAGGAAAAAATTAACACTCAGAGAAATTGTCTACTTTTTGTTCACAAGTCTGCAGAGCTAGTTAATAAAACAACTAGCACTAGAACCCACTAAATCTTCTACACTAGAAAGAAATTAGGTGTATCTCCTTCCTTTGTTTTCTGCTCTGTTTTTAGAGATCTAATTCCCCTTTGATGAACTGCTGAAGACAATGAATACTGTTCATTCCCTAAACAAGCAGGGAGAGATTCTAGTCTACAAAATGTTTTCAAGATCTTTCCTTTTGACCTGGGAATGTGTTTTATTACCTTAAGAGGGAACAGTTACAGTAAATCCGCTAATTCAGTACCTCTTCTACCTCATTAGTGGTAAAAAAGAAAAAGACAAAAACAGGGAAATCAGTGATGACCAATCAGGATAATTGTCCACGTACTTAAAATGTACTTTAAATGATAGATACAAAAGCACATATGTCCTTTTGAATGATTTATGTTATGATTTAAAAGAATTTCAATGTAAATTTCTTTTAGATTTCATTCCTGTGGTGTTAAACATTAGCATTTCAAAGGACAAAAATCATATTCCATCAGAATACTTGGTTTCACTATTCTATGCAACAAAAAAAATCTAAGCCTTCCATGGTCTTATCAAGTATGTGGAGATATTTTGTCAGACTTACTCTTTTACTAAAATAAGGTGATTTTCTAAATATCAGTATGTATTCTTTTAATGATCATGACGCTTATTTCAAGCATTCATTTCAATTATAGTCAAACTGTGCATTATTTTTGAAGAACTTTTAACTCTGAATCATTTTTGGCCTTCACTTACCATGGAATAAGAAATTCATAATGAATTAAATGACAAATTCATGGTTTCTTTTGTAAAGATTCCAAAAAATTTAGTATGATTAAAAAGTAAAGGCTTTATTCTAAAAAAATTGATCTGTGGTTTTGTCCTCTAACGTTGCCGTATTTGTTTTTGCAAGTTATTTTATTTAAAAGTAGCTTTAGATAAAATGGAATCTAAGCATAGAATAATTGCATTAGAAGTCAGCATAGTAGCTCCCGTGGCAGGGGTAATGACTGAATAGTCCAAGGGAGTTTCTGAGTATTGGTGACGCTTGAGCGCTGGACACGTAGGTGTGCGCAGGAGTAGGTGGCACGTTTGTGTGAAACTTTCTGTAGGTATTTTATGTCAGTTCAAAGTAAAAAAAAAAAAAGAGAGAGAAGTTAAAGTGCTAAAGTAGATCCTATGAAATTTGCCCTGTACAACTTACAAACACGTGACCTATAGAATTCGAGGGTGGTGTTTAGTCCCTGTGTCGTGCCTGACTCTTTGTGATGCCATGGTCTGCGGCCCCCAGGCTCCTCTGTCCATAGGATTTCCCAGGCAAGAGTGCTGAAGTGGGTTGCCATTTCCTTCTCCAGGAGATCTTCCTGACCCAGGGATCAAACTCACATCTCCTGCATTGACAGGCAGATTCTTTCCCACTGAGCCACCTGGGAATCCGAGTAGTGTTCTGTACTACTTATTATTTGATTTTAAATTTAGGAGAATAGAATGAAAAAAAATTGATGGATTGCTCCATTTTTTCCCTAAGTCCTTTCTATACTCTAATAGGAATTTAGGTGTTAAATTACTAAGTATTTACCAATTCAGGGAAAAAATGCTTAAACATTAATTATATTTGTCATTATGGTAAAAATAGAGTAGGACGTTATCTTCTGAGTTTCTGAAATGTGAACTTTTTTCTTTTTCAAGTCTATTTTAAACATCCTATTAAAGACTACCTTTTAGTAAAATGAAGTAGAACTCACTTCGAAGTAAAGTATTCTTCAGACTTATTTATGTGACCAGTAATACATGGCACCCCACTCCAGTACTCTTGTTTGGAGAATTCCACGGACAGAGGAGTCTGGCAGACTACAGTCTGTAGGGTCACAAAGAGTTGGACACAACTGAGCGACTAAACACTTTCAATACATGGTTCTTATTTTTAACTGTGACTTAGAAATAAGGAGAAATGTTTACTCTTCAAATTAATCTTTGACAGGTTGCCTCTGCCAGAGCAGACCTTCATGGGCTACTGGATAATTGGTCAGTCAAGAAATGGAATGCAAAAACTGCTGTGTCCAGCAGAAACTCATCATATAGATGTTAAGGTTGATATCGTTATTTCTTCATTCAAATATTGAATGTTATCTGTTTTTCAGTATCTTCCCAAGAGAAAATCTATTCATTCTTAGAAATGACTTGTTCTGATGTTATTTCAGAATAGATTTAGCTTCTTCTGTGATTCTCAAGTGAGTCTGGCCTCTGAGGGTCATGATAAAGGTAATAGCTAAAGATTGGTAGAATTCCTAAGAGCTAATCTGTATTTCAGGAAAGTCAAGTAGGACAGTTACTCCATTATATTTGTTTTCAAGAAAAAAGGCAAAGAAATATGAATCACTAGTTGCAGTAGCAATCCCTCTAGGATTGACTGGGGAATTAGCTGCTTATAAAATCAACAGAAAGGACAGGAGTCAAGGGGCCGCTGCTGGACTTTTGGTTTCAGGATCAGTGTTTTTGCTTCTGCACGGTAAGACCAGACTAGCAAACTTTTCCTGTAAGAGGCTGGATGGTGGTGGCTCAGTGGTAAAGAACCCACCTACCAATGCAGAAGGCATTAGAGACCCGGGTTCGATCTCTACGTCGGGAGGACCCCCTACAGTAGGAAATGGCAACCCACTCCAGTATTCTTGCCTGGAAAATTCCAGGGACAGAGGAGCCTGACTGGCTACAGTCCATAAGCTGCAAAGAGTCGAACACAACTGAGCTACTGAGCACACACGCACACACACGAGTGAATATTTTAGGCATAGTGGCCGTATAGATCCTGTCACAGCTACTCAACTTTGCCATGGTAGCACAGAAGCAGCCTCAGGCAATACATTAACAAATGAGTGACACTGTGTCCTGGTAAAATTTTATTGACACAATCAGGGAGTGGATCAGACTTGACCTGTGAGCTATAGTTTGTCAACCTTCATAGCAGAGCGTAAACTCTGACTGCTCACATTTGTCAGATTCTCCTTGTCCACCCTGACTGCTGGAGGATAGCTTCTGCTGCTCCTCTGCCTTACAAATCTCATGCAAGTGCACTTGACTGGCAGAAGCTAAATCATATCCAGAATGCTTGCTGCAGAGGAGTACAAGAAATGTAGTATTTAGTTGTCTAGCTCCTAAGATACAAACTAGACAGAAGGGATAATAGCTCCCATGAATGTGTGCATGCTCAGTCACTCAGTCGTGTCTGACTCTTTGTGATCCCATGGACTGTGTAGACCACCTGGCTCCTCTGTCCATGGAATTATCCAGGCAAAAATACTGGGGTGTTTTGCCATTTCCTACTCCAAGGGATCTTCTCAACCCGAGTCTCCTGCATCTCCTGTATCGGCAGGTGGATTCTTTCACCACTGTACTACCTGAGAAGCCCCAGCTGCCACAATAGTCAATATCTGACCCCAAGAGTTTTGATTAATGAAGGACTGTAAGGGCATGCAAATCAGTGTTTTAAGAGTCAACTGTATTTCAAAAATTATTCTCCTGGTTTGGACAGCCCTGGGTCCCCACGGAGTTCAAAACTTGCAGTTGGCTTAGGAAAGAGTAAAGTAATGAGAGCTCCTATGGGATTTTACATCCGATATATTTTTTGAGTAAAAAGAAAAGAAAATGAGAAGTTACATATGATAGCACATGTGAAAGCCTTTGTAAATGCAACTATATGGTATTATTAGTATCATAAGCATCATGCCAGTCAATAACATGAGATGAAGTATATCAAGATAGTGAGTATTTGAATTGAAAATCTTAGTCTGGAAGAACTCTAACTTTTCTACATTTTGATAACTACCCAAGTATCTTATTGCAGATAACTATGTTTTTTTTAATAGGGTCCAGCACTTATACACGTACAGGAGTATCCAATAGAAAGACATGAAGGAAGATCCCAAACCTTTACTGAAGAATGTAGCTCCTGGAGGTTACCATTGGATGAAATAAACTTAATCTGTGATGTCGCTACAACACATGGTATGTCAGTTTATTCTTTTGATTTTTTCCTTCCTGCACTGATTTTTTTTTAAAAGCTGGGTAAAAATAATCTTTAGACATCAAGAAGTCCATGCTAGACTCAGTAACTGTGCCATTCTTGGATTGGATAGCAATTATGTGTAATTTAGATCTAATTTCCTATAACAACCTAACAAAATACTATTGTGGAATCCACATAAGCATGGCTGAGTTTATATGCATGTCTGTTTCTCATTACAGTTGTAGCACAAAGTTAAACTCACCCCGGGCTCATGCTAAAAATAGAAGGGGGAAAGAAAAAGGAAAAACATTGGATTTTTTTGGCTAGGATTCCAGTTTGGTGATTACATGTGCTCTGAAAGCAGGGTTGGAGGATTTGCAGTCATTAAACCTCTCATTGTAAAGAATGACAAATAAAGGATGTGAATTTTTGGCATCTGCATCTCTGGACTGTTGCCATTACCTACTGATTCATGCAGTGTGTCCTGGGTACTTTTTGGCAGAAGTTTTCAATTGATGGCAGTTACTAAGGTGATAGCAACAGAAGTGATGACAGGGGAAAGGGAGAGAGTCACTAACTTATCTACAATGGGGATTATTCAGGCAAAAATTAGGAAGCAAGCTTTTATTTGTGTACATTCTATGGATGTTTGTTCCTAAAATGAGCTATGTTGAATAAAAATATGTGCTTTTAAATTGTACAGGGTTTTTGTTGATAACAGACTGGTGTTCCTGTTAAGATATTTTACATTCACTGTGTGTTGGGTTTTTTTGTCACTTAGCTGTGTCTGACTCCTAGTGACCCCATGGTCATATGTGATCAGCCAGGCTCCTCTGTCCATGGAGTTTTCTAGGCAAGAATACTGGAGTGAATTGCCATTTGCTTCTCTAGGGATTTCTTCCTACCCAGGGATTGAACTCCGGTATCCTGCACTGCAAGTGGCTTCTTTACTGGCTTAGCCATCAGGGAAGCCCTATTACGTAGAAAATAATATGAATGTAGAAAGTGAAGAAGAACTAAAGATCCTCTTGATGAAAGTTAAAGAGGAGAGTGAAAAAGTTGGCTTAAAACTCAACATTCAGAAAACTAAGATCATGGTATCTAGTCCCATCACTTCATGGCAAATAGATGGGGAAACAGTGGAAACAATGGCTGACTTTATCTTGGGGGGCTCTAAAATCATTGCAGATGGTGACTACAGCCATGAAATTAAAAGACGCTTATTCCTTGGAAGGAAAGTTATGACCAACCTTGTTCATTTCTGTTCAGTCACTCAGTCACATCCAACTCTTTGCAATCACATGAACCACAGCACGACAGGCCTCCTTGTTCATCACACACTCCCAGAGTCCACCCAAACCCATGGCCATTGAGTCGGTGATGCCATCCAACCATCTCATACTCTGTTGTCCCCTTCTCCTCCTGCCCTCAATCTTTCCCAGCATCAGGGTCTTTTCAAATGAGTCAGCTCTTCACATCAGGTGACCAAAGTATTGGAGTTTCAGCTTCAACATCAGTCCTTCCAGTGAACACCCAGGACTGATCTCCTTTAGGATGGACTGGTTGGATCTTCTTGCAGTCCAAGGGACTCTCAGGAGTCTTCTCCAACACCACAGTTCAAAAGCATCAATTCTTTGGCACTCAGCTTTCTATATAGTCCAACTCTCACATCCATACATGACTGGAAAAACTATAGCCTTGACTAGATGGACCTTTGTTGACAAAGTGATGCCTCTGCTTTTTAATATGCTGTCTAGGTTTATCATAACTTTCCTTCCAAGGAGTAAATATTTTTTAATTTCATGACTGCAGTCACCATCTGCAGTGATTTTGGAGCCCCCAAAAATAAAGTCAGCCGCTGTTTCCACTGTTTCCCCATCTATCTGCCATGAAGTGATGGGTCCAGATGCCATGATCTTAGTTTTCTGAATGTTGAGCTTTAAGCCAACTTTTTCACTCTCCTCTTTCACTTTCATCAAGAGGCTCTTTAGGTCTTCTTCACTTTCTGCCATAAGGGTGGTGTCATCTGCATATATGAGGTTATTGATATTTCTCCCAGCAATCTTGATTCTAGCTTGTGCTTCATCCAGCCTAGTGTTTCTCATGATGTACTCTGGATAGAAGTTAAATAAGCAGGGTGACAATATACAGCCCTGATATACTCCTTTTCCTATTTGGAACCAATCTTTTGTTCCATGTCCAGTTCTAACTGTTGCTTCCTGACCTGCATATAGGTTTCTCAAGAGGCAGGTCAGGTGGTCTGGTATGCCCATCTCTTTCAGAATTTTCCACAGTTTATTGTGATCCACATAGTCAAAGGCTTTGGCATAGTCAGTAAAGCAGAAATAGATGTTTTTCTGGAACTCTCTTGCTTTTTTGATGATCCAGCGGATGTTGGCAATTGATCTCTGGTTCCTCTGCCTTTTTTAAAACCAGCTTGAACATCTGGAAGTTCATGGTTCACATATTGCAGAAGCCTGGCTTGGAGAATCTTTAGTATCGCTTTACTAGTGTGTGAGATGAGTACAATTGTATGGTAGTTTGAACATTCTTTGGCATTTCCTTTCTTTGGGATTGGAATGAAAACTGACCTTTTCCAGTCCTGTGGCCCCTGCTGACCAACCTAGACAGCGTATTAAAAAGCAGAGACATTACTTTGGCAACAAAGGTCCGTTTAGTCAAGGCTATGGCTTTTCCAGTAGTCATGTATGGATTTGAGAGTTGGACTGTAAAGAAAGCTGAGCACTGAAGAATTGATGGGTTTGAACTGTGGTGTTGGAGAAGACTCTTGAGATTTCCTTGGACTGCAAGAAGATCCATCCAGTTCATCCTAAGGGAAATGGTGTTCATTGGAAGGACTGATGTTGAAGCTGAAACTCCAATACTTTGGTCACCTGATGCGAAGAGCTGACTCATTTGAAAAGACCCTGATGCTGGGAAAGGTTGAGGGCAGGAGGAGAAGGGGACAACAGAGGATGAGATGGCTAGATGGCATCACCGACTCAATGGACATGAGTCTGGGATTTTGTAATGGACAGGGAGGCATGATGTGCTGCAGTCCATGGGGTCAAAAAGAGTTGGACATGACTGAGCCGTCTGAACTGAACTGAACTGAAAATATCTTAATAGCAACACCTGTCCCTCACATAATTTAACCAACAAAAACCCTCTACATTTTAGAAGCACATATTTTTGCTCAACATAGCTAAAGTTAGGAACAAACATCCACAGAACGTACATGAGTAGAGAATGCATATAGATCTTACTGATAAAGTTTGAACTTTGGCCCTTGTCTCATTTTTAGAGATTGTAAATAAGTATGCTGTGAACCTCTGCCTCGTGTCAGTGACAGGGGTCATTAAACCTTGTCACAGTCTCACAGTTCTTCTCAGCAGAGCATTCCAGGCAGCCATGGCCAGCCAGTCAGAACTGGTCCTTAAAAGTGAAACTCATTTGCTGTCCCTCACATAATTTAACCCTGTGTTGTCCACATTTGCATCCTGGGCCTTTGTGTTGTTGTTGTTGTTTTTAATCTCTTTGTGTTTTTTTGCCTATTTTGTATGGGAGAGAAAAGAAGATTTTCTTGATTCTCTTAGAATCAGTTAGTTAGGTAGATCAATGGATAGATAGATAGATGGATATGTTTGAGCCAGAGACCAAACAGTACTTAATGCTGCAATAAGAGAGGACAACTGATAAGTTTATGAAGTATATTCCTATTAATACTTTCATTATTTTTCCTAATTTCCTATGCTGTGTACAAAGTTGCTCAATAAATGTTGAATTGAATTTATTTGTGCAGATAGACACATTAAAAACATTGTTAAATTATAAGTTATGTGATTCTGATATTTGGAACTGTAGTACATACATAGTTCACAATGTCTCCTAAATAATGCCTCTCTCTGATCTCCTACTGACTTGTATTTCTTATCAGTGTTAGCTTATTTGTTTAGTTTATCTTTATATATATTTGTTTTTATGTGTACACATCACACACACACACATACACACACTATATTTTTTTTGAAATTTTCAGCATAGTCCCACATATCTCATTATCATAGCTTATACCTTAGTTTGGGATTCAGAAAATATGACCACTTTAAATAGATACCTGGATGATGAGTGATATTAAAAGTGATTATTATACAGAAGCAGCTTAATCCCTTGTTTTAGGGTGCCTGGAAATAAGAGATTACAGTAAACAGTCCAGAGCCTGGCTATTCAAAGGGACGTCCTCAAGCCAACAGCAGTGACGTTTCCTGGGAGCTCACTGGAAAGGCAGAGTCTGAAACCCGACTTCAGACCCCCTACCTCAAGCCTAGAGCAGTGACATTTCCTGGGAGCTCAGTGGAAAAGCAGAGTGGAACCCCACCCCAGAGCCCCCAAGTCAGAATCTGCACTTTCATTAGATCCCTGGGTGACTCACACACACTTAAAAGTTGAAGAAGCACTGAAACAGAATTCAGAAAAGGGACCTAGTCAAGTACTTGATTGGAAAGACAGGTTTTGTAATAATAAAAACATACAAATATGAAAAAAGATAATTTGGAAAATAAGATCCATTGAGTTAAGAATCAAAAAATGGAAATACTTATTTACTTGAAAAGCCTAAAGATCTAGTAAACTGGGAAATACCAGATTAGCAGATGGAAGATGTTGACCAGCTGTTATCCATCTGAGCCAATAATAAAATAAGAGGAAACAGACTTTTATTGAAGCACAAAATACTTTCACAGAAGGAAGAATTTCCTGACATTGAGGAGTGTTAAATATTTAATGGTGTTACTGTGAGATGTTATGGAATTCTTTAGGGAACAAATAGATACTTACTTCCTGGAGTAGATAGGCATGGTTCCATCTATTAATACATTTAGAAGGAAGAAAGTGTTAGCCACTTAGACGTGTCCTACTCTTTGCAATCCCATGGACTGTAACCCACCAGCCTCCTCTGTCCATGGGTTTGTCCAGGCAAGAATACTGGGGTGGGTTGCCATTCCCTTCTCCAAAACACTTAGGGCAGGTGTGAAATTGCTTCTCCCAATGTTCTTTGACCTCACCAATCCACGTGCAGGTCATCTGCTGAGTTCTGATTGTATGCTGTCTTATGATTCAGTTTTCACCGGACCTTTTTGGACCAGACAGAAAATCTACTGCATAATGAAATTAACTTTTTTTTTTTTTTTGGTCATTTCAGAAAATGAAGAAAATACTCTCTATGTAGTTACATGCAATCCCGTGTCCTTATACTTTATGAATCTGACTGGGAAAAGCGGCCACTTGGTGGACCTTTTCGACATCTTCCCAAGAACAGCCAGTGGAATCTGGCACCCATTTGTGACCGTGGCACCGCTGGGAAATCCCCTCAGGGGTCAAGTGGTTCTCCATGAGCAGCAGGTAACAACGTGGCCTCATCATACCAAGAATGACTTACGTGAAGGGACAGGCAAGAATGTTTTCCAGCCTGTCACTAAAAATGTGTGCTTTCATAAAGACTGAGGAGAGGGGCTGCAGGAAGGAATCAGGAGTTGTACGTTATCAATACCACAAGGCAGGCTAATGCCTTCCTCTTTGGGGGACTTCAACGTGGACTTTAATCTTTGAAACATGTTGAGTGAGAGTTTCCTAACCTCAGTACTAATGACATTTGAGGCTGGATAGTTCATCGTTGGAGGCTTTCTTGGTGGCTCAGCAGTAAAGAATCCGCCTGCAATGCAGGAGACATAAGAGATGGGGGTTTGATCCCTGGGTCGGAAAGACCCCCTGGAGGACGTCATGGTACCCCACTCCAGTATTCTTTCCTAGAGAATGCCATGGACAAAGGAGCCTGGTGGACTGCAGTCCATGGGGTCACAAAGAGTCTACACGACTGAAGAAACCAAGCAACAGCAGCAGCAGTTTATTGTTATGAAACTTGCATTCTCTTTGGGGAGACAGACAGCAAGTAAGCCAACAAATAAATATGCCAATTTCAAGCAGGGATAATTTCTGTACAGTTCATGGGATCCCAAAGAGTCAGACACAACTTAGCGACTAAACAGCAACAGAAAAAAGGTCCTAGGGAAAGATGGGGGTAGGGTAGGAGGAGTTGGAAGAGTGAACAGTTCTGAAGAGTGCTAAGATAGCTCCCCTTAGGAGATGACATGTTATCTGAAATCCAAATTTCATTCTTTATGTGGAGACAGCTATGCAAATATACTGAATGGAATCGTCTTAGTCCAGGGGTCTGCAACCTCCAGAATCTAATGCCTGATGATCTGAGGTGCAGCTGATGTAATAATAATAGAAATAAAGTACACAATAAATGGAGTGCGCTTGAATCATCCTGAAAACATCCGCCCCATGAAATCATTGTCTTCCACAAAACTGGACCCTGGGGCCAAAAAGGTTGGGGACCACTCTCTTAGTCTGTTTGGACTGCTGTAATATAGGTACCATAGATGAGGTAGCTTATAAACAGCAGGCATTTATTTCTCACAGTTCTGCAGCCTGGCAAGTCCAAGATCAAGGTGACTGGAGGTTCAGGATCTGGTGAAAACCTACTTCCTAGACAGCTCTCTTTTCCCTGTAACCTCACATGGCAGAAGTAGCAGGGATCATATCCATGTGTCTTTTATAAGGGCACTGATCCCATTCATAAAGTCAAAAAGGGCACAACTTAGTGACTAAACAACAACAGAGTTAATCTCTACTATCCGATGTTTTTATAGACCTGTTACCCACCTGGTTAGCTACCAAATAGTGTAAATTGTGTGTGTGTGTGTGTGTGTGTGTGTGTGTGTGTGTGTGTGTGTGT
>ML661908.1:4361384-4377789 GCA_007570785.1 Antilocapra americana | reverse complement strand
TGTGTGTGTGTGTGTGTGTGTGTGTGTGTGTGTGTGTGTGTGTGTGTATGTTCAGTCACTTTAGTTGTGGCTGACTCTTTGTGACCCTATGGACTATAGGCCTCCAGGCTTCTCTGTCCATGGGATTCTCCAGATAAGAATACTGGAGTGGGTTGTCATTCCCTTCTTTCCAACCCAGGGAATCTTCCCAACTCAGGGATCGAACCCACATCTCTTGTGTCTCCTGCATTGCAGGCAGATCCTTTACCGCTGAGCCACCAGGGAAGCCCACTGAATAGTATACTAAGCATATTATTCATTTATCAAATATGTATCATGTGCTTACTCTCAGGGATACTTCCATAAAGAAAACAAAAGTTCCCTGTTCTGAGAAGCTTCTCTTCTGGTGCAGAAAGATAGACAATAAGCAAAATAAATAATTGCATCTTAAATTAGATGAGAAACAAAGGAGAGTGAAATAGAAGGAAGACTGCCATTTAAAGCAGGGTGGGTCAGGGATCGCCTGACTGAGAAAGTGATCTTTAAGTAGATTTGATAGCGTTGAGGGAGAGAAGAGATACTGGGAAGCAGAGAGGTCTCGGGAAAGGGATTCAAAGGCCCAGAGGCTGAAATATGCCTTTGCATCTTTAAAGAAATGTGGTGGGGAAGATTGAATGAGGACCAGAGTATAAAGAGGCGAGGCCAAAGAGGTCCCCCAGTTGGTTGGGGCAGGACCATGGTGGAGGGTGGGGAGGCAGAGGTGCAGAGCCTCATGAATCATTCCAAGGTTCTGGGCTGCCTGTGAGGAGAGGAGAAGAAGGTCTTAGAGGGCTTCAAGCAGAGGAGCAGCTAGATCCGACATATATTTTAGAGATTTCTGAATCCCTAGGGATTTCTCTAGCTCCTATGTGGTGAATAGTCTATAGGTACGAAGGCAGAATGAAGGAAACTAATTAAGAGATTTTTACAATGATCCAAGCAAGAGATCACTCAAGTATGGAAGTCAGTAATGATGGATTCTGTATATATTCTGAAGGTACAACTAACAAGTTTTCCTAACAGATCAGATACATGAAGTGACAGAGTAGAAACTAAGGTCAACTTTAAGATTTAAGGCTTGAGCAATGAAAAGGGTAGGCCTGCCATGAACTGGGATGAGGAAGGAATTGATTTGGGAGGAAAGATTAGATGTGTGATTAAATTCGAGATGCCTATAACATAGCCAAGTAGATGGTTCTGCTGTCTAATGGAGAACAGGAAGCATAAATTGGGAAGTCATTGGAGTATAAATGTTATTTAAGTCACAAAACTGAAAGAGATGACTAAGGGAGTAGAATGTGGGTAGAAAAGGAAAGTCTAAGCTCTAAGCCCTGGAGCAATGAAATATTAAGGGATCAGGGAAAGGAGGAGGAATCAACCAAGGGGAACTGAAGATGAGTATCCAGTGGTGGAGGTGATAAACCAGGGTGTGGTATTTCAGAAGCAAGTGATGAATATCTCAAGGAGGAAGATCAGTGATTAATGCTGACAAATATATCAAGGAGATTACATACCTTATTCCATGTTATTCTTCCAGAGACTCAATGAGGTAGCTTTAGCAATATTTACATGTGAGAAAGCTGAGGCTCATCGAGTTTAAATAACTTGCCCAGTAAACACATGGTAGAACAGAAGTTCAAGCCGAATTGGATTGACACCACCAGAATTAAATTAATTTTGTCTATGCTCTCGCTCACTGCAGAAAGGTGGGGGCAAGAACAGTCTGAAAATTTTTTAAAGTTATTCATCGTAGGAAAATATTGAAAAAATGCAATGTTTTTATTGTTAAGTATTTTCAGGTGCTATAAGAGTAAAGCATTTCCCAGAACAGTGCTTTTAGACTGTTTCTAATCAGAAATAAAAAACATCTCATAAATAACATATCATTGTTTCATCGAGTTAAGTAAGTCAGCCTCAACTTTAGGCTTTGCCTAAGTAATTACTGTTGAGACAGTCCGAGCACAGGTTGGCAAAGGATTTCCAGGCACAGAGCATTTCAGAAGGGAGTGAGTTTATTAAAAACAATGAGCAGATAGAATGTGGGCACTGCAAGCTCAGCGGGCCGATCTCCTGACAGACCAGAGAGAGTCAGTTTTCGTGGGTTAATCAGCCATTTTTATAGCCTCAGGACAAAGAAAATTCCTCCTGGACCGTTGGCCATTGGTGATTGGTTGGGGCGCTGTAGGGTGCTTATTGGAGTGGGCGTCTTTGCCTGATTGGGAGCCAGGAAGCTTGTCAGTGGAGACAGGAGCTCTCAGCAGTGGTTCAGAGGGGCTCAGTCCGCTTCGGAGGCGTGCTTGGTCCTGCGCTTCTGCAGCCGTGCTGCAAGGCCCTGCTCCTGCGGCCTTGGGGCAGGACTCAACAGTTACCATAAATTCTGAGCGAATCAGGTTTTTTCTGGTTTTCACAATTTTTTTTCACTTTACTTTCTCCAAGAAGTAGAATATACAGATGTCCAGCTCTTGCTTAGAAAAGCTTGGTCCATCCCATTGGAAAGGGTTTTACTTTGTAGAGTTCCAACAGAATATCAATGCCATTGAACTGATTTCTACAGCCAGAGGAAACTCTCATAAAAAACACATGATTTTTGATTAAGTGAACCAATCAAATTTAAATAGAAGTCTGATTTTGGAGTTTTTTTTTTTTTTTTTAAAAAAATTGTCAAAATTTCAACTGTCAGGCAAACTGTCAAATTTACAGATACCAATTCTAAAAGTATGAGATTTTCAGGTTCTCAGGATGTAGTTTGTCTTCTCAAAAGATCCAATTATTTGACAACATTGTGGATCAGTTCCCTGCTCATGTATAATGATTTTCGTGGAAGACAGTGTGTTTTTTGTATAAACCCACGCTTTCTCTCCTGGCATTCTTGCATGCTACCTGACTTTCCCCGTTGACCAGTTTCAGCAGTTTTCCAGGTTACCTCAATGCCCTGAGCAGACGCGCACAGCTTACCAGGATTTTCTGTCTACCTGTCCTCTGTTTTATATTATATCCCCACTAGAGTATTAAGATGTTCTTAATTCCAACTGAACAGCAGGTAACTGTAAAATTTAACAAATGATAAATAATTCTAATTAATGAAAAAATGAGTGTGCTGCCTTCAGTTCCTTCTTCCCCATTCTGCCCTAGCTGAAAAGGGGGCTAAAATATTGTAAATAAGTACTTCCATTAATTCATCTATCCCTTGTCTTTATAGAGCTTGGCAACGGATGCATTTTGCTGGTTAGTTTAAGAAGTTGTTCAAAAATTCCTTGCTAAAATAAAATCTTAAGTGAGGAAAGGGAAACTTTGCCATGCCTAAAAATAAAGCCTCCTCCCTCCTCCCTACCCCACCCCGCCATGAGATTACTTATTACATCTGTACAAAGTTTAGAATTTCAGACTTTAGGACATGGAGGTCATCCAGAGGTTACTTTTCTCCCAGTCAAATACAAACATAATAAAATTGCTCACTCGCTTCTCCTCCCTGCCCCCCTGGAAGGAGTGCCGAAACCACAGTTACATGTACTCATGTGTGACGCAAAATTCTATTTTTAAACTCAGACAGAATATATCATTAGTCATTTACAGAAGGAAACTATTAACATATAAAAGGATGGAGCAGCAGAACTCCTTCAGGTTGCCAGTTGCTTCTAGAACTAATTCTAAATACAGTGGTAGCTGGAAACATATGTATATATACACACACATACAAAGATATGTTTTCTGTTACTAAGAAAGATCCAGTTTTTCAGTTCACTTCAGAAGTACTAGACCCTAAAAAGGAAGAAAAATGCAAAACTGTACTCATTTTTGTGCGTAACCATATCTGTTTAATCATCTGCTTATTCTTCTACTTAATCGTATTTGGGATCAAACATTATTTTTAGGACTTTCTGTTGCTTATAAAAGTTAATATTATCCAAATTGCTTAAGTGCTAGTAGTTTGTGTTAATGTTGTACACATTTATCATAAGAGAAATTTTCTTCTTTAAAAAATACTGACTCAAAAAAAGATTGAATCTAGAATAGAGGCTGAAAAATTTTAACTTATTAGTACAACTTCTTAAGGAAAACTTTAAGGATTTTCCTTGAGATTTTTATCATATTCAAATTTTCAAATGCCAGGAATGGTGCTTCTTACATGATATGTTGATTTTAAAAAAGAATATTACTAATGCACATTCTTTTTTAAAAAAATTTAAGCTTTTTATTTCGTATTGGGGTATAGCTGATTAACAAACAGCGTCGTGATGGTTTCCGGTGAACAGTGAAGGGACTCAGCCACACACACACATGTGTCCTTCCTTCCCCAGCCCCCTCTCCCATCCGGGGTACCATGTAACACTGAGCAGAGTTCCATCATAACACACATTTGTAATGGAGAATTGCATGTTATACAGAATGATGCATTCTAAAGTGTCTTTATAAGGAAAACTTTAAGCTTTGCCAACTTGCTTAGAATTTTTTTAATACAGCCAATATTTGGAGTATATGGAATAAAGAAAACTTCAGTACAACCTCTACTTTAATGCTTGAGCACTTCATAAAATTGGCTAGTAAAGTAAATTGAAACCACACTATGAGGTCTCAGATTTGCAGATGAATCATTAATCTATTTACATTTCCTTTTATTTCCTCTCTAATTAGATTATGTAGTAAAGGGCAAAGGTAATGATTATTCATCCTTGTATTCTTCTTTCTGCTTTAAATATAAGTTGGATGGCATCACTGACTCAATGGACACGAGTTTGGGGAAACTCCCAGAGAGAGTGGGGGGCAGGCAAGCCAGGTGTGCTGCAGCCCATGGGTCGCAAAGAGTCGGACTTAGCGACCGAACAACAGCAGCAAATAAATGTTATGGGAGAGATGAGCAGACTTCATGTTTTATATGTATTTTACAAAATCTATAGGAATTCTTTGGATTCTTTGTGATTTTGTTTTCCCCAAAGAAAGTTCTTAAAATGAAAAGTTGATAAGGGTTAGAATAACTGGAAGAGCCCCAAATTTTAATAAGGCAAAACAAAAGGCACGAACATAAGAGAAAAAAAGACAATTACATAACAATGAGGCTTAACAAACAATTTGCTGGTGCCTTTTTGTAAACCTGTTAGTCTAACCTTCAAATGTCTTTAAATCTTAACTGAAAACCCAACTTTTTTACATTGCTTTAAAATAGTCACTCTTTTCTGGCTTTCTAAATTTTAAATTCTTACTTCATGTGTTTCTATTCACTTATTTTAACGTCTAAGCTTGATTTTTTTTAATTAAAATTTTTTTTTTCTTGAAAAACCCCTACTAATTTCTGAGAGATTATCACTTCATCTGCATAACTGTGGTGAATGCTGCTGGGGCCCTCTCTTGTCAGTGTGTTATCACAGCACAAGCTATGAAAGTTCCCAAGCTCAGTGAACGACAAGATGAATACTCATTACCAGCTTGGTTCTTGGGGTCCTTGATGTTTTCTTGCTAATCCATCTTTATATCATGTACATATTTTCTGAGTTGAACCTGCATTTGTGACAAGAATAAATGAGGTTCAGTCATACACAGTGTGTTGTTGTTCACTCGCTAGGTTGTGTCTGGCTCTTTGTGACCCATGGGCTGTAGCACACCAGGCTTCCCAGTCCTTCACTGTCTCCCGAGTCTGCTCAGACTCGTGTCCATCGAGTCTATGATGCCATGCAGCCAGCTCATCCTCTGTCATCCCCTTCTCTTCCTGCCCTCAGTCTTTCCCAGCATCAGGATCTTTTCCAATGAGACTTTGTATCAGGTGGCCAAAGTATTGGAGCTTCAGCTTCAGTATCAGCCCTTCCAAAGAATATTCAGGGTTGATTCCTTTAGGATGGACTAGTTTGATCTCCTTGCTGTCCAAGGGACTCTCAAGAGTCTTCTCCAGCACCATGATTCCTCAGGGCAGACAACTAACAGCAGAGCCCCTCTCATCGTCAGACAATTGAATACATAGTGTAAGAGAGTTTTTTCAACATGCTTCTTTTTTTTTTGTAATTAACTTTTTAAAAATTTTTATTTGGAAGATAATTGCTTTACTATGTTGTGTGGGTTTAACTGCACATTCTTTAAGTGTAATTTTGATAAAAGTAAATAGACTTTTTAAAATGATCAAATCTCATAATTTCCTCCTTAATACATAATAAAGCAGAGTCATGGTTAAACCTGGCCTGTATTTACAAGGGGATGGTTTTAAGATAAAATCTTCAAAGAATAAAGTCTGCCTTACATAATTAGAAATATCCTCATTAAACCATGGAAGACTTTAAATTCTGTATTAGGGAAAATCACTTAGTGTTTTTATGGAGTTATTTAAATATTTCAGTATTGTCATCTTACCTTTGGCTTATTTAGCACTCAATACCCTTTATTTCCAGGCTGCCAAGAGACTACTGCTTTAAAAAAAAAAAAAAAACAACTATTCTCTTTATTTCCAGAGCAATGTCATCCTATTGCTGGATCCCTCTAGCCAAGCCCTTCACCGTCTCATCCTTCCTTCAGAAGAATTTACAATGAAGAAAACTTCCTGGTGGAACAAGGAGGAAGCTGTAAGGAATACCCAGCCTGCCCAGCAAATTGCCAAGGATTCTCTGTAGCTTTCTAACCGTAAAAATGCACGCCTGCCTCTCCCTTGCGGCACCTTTTGTTTGCTATAACTGCTCAAAATAATTCTCTTATTAGGCACTTGTGAATTTTAATATGATGCAAGTAGGTAGACGTGGATACAAGTATAAGTAAGTGTCAGTATTCTTTTTGTATCCATTGCAGGAACACTTGAACTAATAATCATAGGACATCATGAGCCATTTGAGCGTGATATTCATGACAAATCTTCTAATCATGGAGGCACTTTAACCTGCTTTCCAGTTCTGTGTTTATGTTTTGGATTTATGTAATGAACCTATGAGTGCAACATCTGGTTGTATTTACTAGATAAATAAACGTTTTAGCTTAATAACTAAATTAAACTAGTAATTAAACATTTTGGCCAACCCAGGGGAATCTATTCTGCCATTTGGAAAAAAGGAATAGATAAAAAACAAGACTTACCCTCTGCCCTGGACAACAGCATGCATATAGATCTTAAAAGGCCAGGAAAAAAAAAAAGATATTTTAAATGTCATAAATAGATACAAATGTAAGAAACAAAGTATTTGCTACATAATGATGCTATGATACAAGCATCACAGTTAATCACCAGATAGCGTGTTTATTTCTAACCAGCATTTGGCATTATTTTTTCAAATATTATCCTAAAATGTTTTAGTACATAGTTCACAATGAATTTTAAAATATATTTTAATCCATGTTACCGTAAGAGTCTTGGAATGGATGAAGAGGGGTAGCGTCTCAGAGAATTATGTTTTATACATTGAAGAACTTTATTTAAGGAAAAGCAGCTGAAGAGACGTGACTGCATCCAACACAGTTAATGTGAATATTTTGTTTTTTCTTATCTTTAGGAAACATACAAAATGTGTAGAGAGTTTTCACACAAAAACTGGCTAGTGTTCTACAAAGAAAAAGGGTGAGTTTTTTGCTATAGAAGATTTAAACTGGGATTCTTATTCTGTCCATTCTCTTTCCTCCTTTAATTTTCCTGTGCTACGTTGCTTCAGTCGTGTCTGACCTTGTGCGACCCCATGGACCATAACCTTCCAGGCTCCTCTGTCCATGGGATTGCCCAGGCAAGAATACTGGAATGGGTTGCTATTTCCTTCTCTAGAGGATCTTCCTGACCCAGGAATTGGACCTAAGTCTCTTTTGTCTTCTGCATTGGCAGCCGGGTACTTTAATCTGGCTTATTGTAAAATGAATGTAACCAAATTAGTATTATTTTATTCTAAAAGTACCTTGTCCCACATTATAGAACATTGAAAAACACACAAAAAAACCAGTGCTCATAATTCCATACACAACCACTACTAGCAGAGTGTCTGTCACTTCCTATTTTTAAATCTTATGCAAGCCTTTACATAGTTTAGAGTTTTATATCTCTATTTTCTCAATTAACATTTTTCTGTGGTATCGTCTAGTCTTAAAAATATTGTTTTTAGGGTTATATAATGTGTCATGACCCTTACGGCAGAAAGTGAAGAAGAACTAAGAACCTCTTGATGAAAGTGAAAGAGGAGAGTGAAAAAGTTGGCTTAAGGCTCAACAATCTGAACAAAAGTTCAGAAAACTAAGATTATGGCATCCGGTCCCATCACTTCATGGCAAATAGATGGGGAAACAGTGGCTGACTTTATTCTTTTGGGCTCCAAAATCACTGCAGATGGTGATTGCAGCCATGAAATTAAAAGACGCTTACTCCTTGGAAGGAAAGTTATGACCAACCTAGACAGCATATTAAAAATGAGAGACATTACTTTACCAACAAAGGTCCGTCTAGTCAAGGCTATGGTTTTTCCAGTAGTCATGTATGGATGTGAGAGTTGGACCATAAAGAAGGCTGAGCATAGAAGAATGGATGCTTTTGAACTGTTAGAGAAGACTCTTGAGAGTCCCTTGGACTGCAAGGAGATCCAACCAGTGCATCCTAAAGGAGATCAATCCTGGGTGTTCATTGAAAGGTCTGATGTTGAAGCTGAAACTCCAGTACTTTGGTCACCTGATGCCAAGAGCTGACTCATTTGAAAAGACCCTGATGCTGGGAAAGATTGAGGGCAGGAGGAGAAGGGGATGACAGAGGATGAGATGGTTAGATGGCATCACCGACTCAATGGCCATGGGTTTGGGTGGACTCTGGGACTGGTGATGGACAGGGAGGCCTGACATGCTGCAGTTCATGGGTCGTAAAGAGTCAGACTTGACTGAGCGACTGAACTGAACTGAACTCAACCAATATCCTCACTGTTTCCTTTCACAGAGTTCTTTTTCTTTTCTTTTTTTTTTTTTTTCCAGGAATACCCTGGCTGTGCTGGATGTTCTGGAAGGGCGAACTCATACCATCTCACTTCCCATCAACCTCCAGACAGTTTTCCTCGTAGCAGAAGACAAATGGCTTCTGGTGGAGAGTAAAACAAATCAGTGGGTAGCTCTACATAGTACCTCATGCAGTGTGCTCAGTTTTCCAGCATCCTTATATATAGCTCTGTCTTCCTGTGTCTGTCTTTAAACATTCCTGTATTTGGCAGGTGGAACTTTGAAGAAGAGGGGAGGGGGAAATTTAAATGTCACTTAAATGTCACTTCATAGTGTAATTATAAAAGTGTTCAGATGATGACCTTGAAATTAGCAGTAAAAACATAATGACTTTTATAATATTTTATATGTATCCATCTTTCTTTGGGCTTTTTCCTATTAGCACACCGAGCATTTCACTGTATTCTTGCCAGTACTTCAAAATAGATTTTCCAATCATCCTTTCCTCAAAAGGCCACAGTCTCCATCCAAATGCCATTGATTTTTGGAGCTTCACAGATTGCACCCCTTAGAAGTTTCTTCTCCACTTTTTCTTTCATGGTCTTACTTGGTTATGTTTGTTTTGTGTTGCCTCCTCCATTGGACTATACACTTCTTGATGAAAAAGACTTTCTATGCACTTGGCATAACTAGGGTGCACAGTAAGTTTTGAGGTCTGCTCCCTCATGCATCAGTTCTCCTGGCTCCATGAAGATTTTTTGCTCCTCTGCTGATAAGCAAAAGTGTCCTGATGCAAAAGATTCCTGGCTATTTATACATCCATATTTTGGCAATTATACAAATAAGTAAATCAAGGGAATTGTAGCAGAGAGGGCTACTGTCCCTTGTTGTTGTTTGGTCCACTAAGTCGTGTCCGACTCTTTGTGACCCTAAGGACTGTATCTCGCCAGGCTCCTCTGTCCATGGGATTTCCCAGGCAAGAATGCTGGAGTGGGTTGTCATTTCCTTCTCCAGGGTATCTTCCTGTCCCAGAGCTCAAATTCTTATCTCCTGCATTGCAGGCAGATCTTTACTGCTGAGCCACCAGGGAAGCCGGTACCTGGTCACAAATCTGAGGCCAGGTTCCCTCTTACTGGCTGATCAGTCATATTAACAGCACACTCCATAATGGTATGGAGTGTCTCTTTCAAGTTGCTTTTTTAATTTTCTTTTTTTTTAATAGCCTTTTCTCTTATAGGAAGGGTTAGGATTTTAGTTCACATTTATGACTGCATTGTTATTCTGCACTCCTCTGTACACAGACAAAAGGAGAAGGGGGCAACAGAGGTTGAGATGGTCAGATAGCATCACCGACTCAACGGACATGAATCTGAGCAAACTTCAGGAGACAGTGGAGGACTGAGGAGCCTGGCGTGCTGCAGCCCATTGGGGTCACAAAGAGTCAGACACGACTTAGCCACTGAGCAACACGACTTTATACAGTGTTAAGAAGTTACTTTTAAAATTCACAATAAAACTCTGAAACTGCAAATTACACTCACAGTATGAAAAAGAGGCCCTGGGAGGGAAAAACTCTGATTTTTACTAGTCTGGTCTCACAGTTATGAGAAAAGGAAAGACTATTCATTCACTTCAGGTGTTTTGTTTGTTTACAGGAAGTATCTTTTAACTACGCCTGCACACATGGAATCTAAGGACAGTGGGGTTTGCCAGTTGTATGTGTTGAAAGAGGAGCTTCCGAGCCCAGGGTTTGGAGTCCTGCAAGGTACATACTGTGCTCTGTATGTATGCGGCTGTGCGGGTGCCTGCGTGGTCACATACTGTCCTCTAGGATCGTTTACGTACAGTCATATCAACTGAAGAGAAAACTTAGTCACTGCCCTAGAAGCAGTCAGAAGAATCCGTCATCTTTTAAGTTCTGTCTTTGCATATTTTTGACAAGTCAGAATGTTTATATATATGTAGGTTCCCAATCTACTTTAGGATTGCATCTTTTTTTTTTAAACACAGAACATCAGAATTTCTTCTTTATTCATCACAGTTTTGGGGGGTGGTGTGAAAAGTACTCAAGGAAAAAAATCTAAAATATACCATTGCTAACCAACCAGGTCAGTTTTACCTCTTTCTGTGGTACTGTTAATATTAATCTTGCTTGCTAATAAAAACTTGAATTCCATAAATGAGAAGATGCCAAGATGTAAAAAACTGAGTCTTCTCAGACAAAAAGCCATGAGTGTAATTGAAAGCATTTTCTCTTCTTTAATTTATGGTTTTCTGTTTGAGTTGGTGAAAATGAAATCTTGAAAAAATTAATTCCTGGAGCAATTTAGGGGCATATGGTGTTTAATGTTTCTCTGATACTTTTCAGAAACAGACAGCAGCATACCTCATACAATCTCAAGTGATCAACTGTCATCTGAAAATCTGAGTTCAGCTGTGGGACAAAAGATTACCTCTCCAAACCGAGTTCTCTCAGATAAGAATAGTTATGCTACAATTGTTGTTGGTTTCCCAGATCTCATGGTAAGCATAAATGTTTTAAATTACTGAATAACTATTTCTTCCCCTCACTTTGGCCTAAGCTTTATAAGCCTATTTGACTGTAATTAAAAGTGTAATGAGTTTTTGGTAAACATTTCAGATCAACAATTCATTTTCCAGACCAGTCATTTAAAAATGCATTCTATATGGGTTCATTGCTTTTTAAAACTTAACATTTCAACTGTAATGCAACTATATAACTTAGTAAGGGAAAACTAACATTCTTCATACATGAGAGTTCATAGGGCAGATATATACCTAACCTACTGACAGTCACTTTATATACTGTCAAGAGGGGCAATTTGAGATTAGCGAGATAACATTTCTTCTAGAACTTTTAAGGTGAAATATATCGAACCTCACTACTGTAGATGAAATTTTTCAGCACTCAAGAATACCATTCACTTTCCACTGAGTTTTGCTCTGATTTATATCTTTGCAGCATCCAGATTATACTATACATGCTGGTAGTCTCAATTTAATTTGCTTTTAAATGGATCCTTCTGCTATTATTTACTATTATCTGTAAAGAAGGGGCTATTTGTAATCGACTTCAAGTGAAACAGGCCATATTCCCCTGATGGAAATGTGAGAAGATAAAATAGAAAGGTTATTTCAGTCCAAGTTGCCATCTAATAACCTTATATGTAGCTCTGTGTGTTTTGATTAAATATTTAATTTTCATAATTTTCTTTGTAGCTTTTAGGTGGAGTGATAGAATCACTTAAAGATAAAATATTGGCTCTGCTTAATAGTACACCAGTCTCACATATCTCAAAATTTTAACGTGATTAATGAATGATGAGTACTTCAGGGTTTAAGACGTTTGAAATCCAAAACCCAGTGGATAATATGTGGCTTAGGACTTTGCCATATGTCTGCCTAATTATCAAGCAAAAAACATTTGCTGTGGATTATATAACTGAAAATGAAACATGTTGGAATACAGCAGGCTTGATTAAATGAAGAGTTGTATTTAATATGCTTGCTACAAATGCTTGCTGGGGTCAGTAGAGAAAATACTGGATCTGCTTTTCTGAAGGTGGAGCTGTTTTAAAAAACTGATCTTTTGATTGAAGAAATTGACATAGAATTATAATGTCACTGTAAAAAGGTAAGAAAGCTGAGTATAAGGTAATGTTTGTATTGACCCTCTAGAAATCCTTTGTAGATTATAGGCTAGTGACCTTGTTAAATTAAAAGCTCCATTCCCTGTGTTTAGTACTCACCATATAGGAGATGTTCATGAATTTTTGTTTAATGAAGGGTTAGAGTCGGTTAGACAACCTTTCAGCATTTTATGAGAGTAGTCATATTTCTTAGACCCCAATAAAGCTAGGCATCGCACTATTCTAAACCCTTTCATACATGATCATAATTTTTATGACAATTTCACAAGGTTTTATAGATGATGAAATAAAAACAGAGAGGATCTGTTCCCCTAGGCCACAAAGATATTGAGTAAGGAAGCTGTGATTTGAGCTCAAGAATGACTGGCCCTCAAACTCATGTCTTTCTATACCACAGTATCTTTCTGCCACTATGTGATTTTCATTTGATTCTTCATAAAGCTATCAACAAAAGGGTATGTTGTCTCTTATTAATGTTTTACAGCATTATCAGAGGCACCTGAATTATTGTAAACTTATTGTAATTTTCTTATCCTACTACTAAATGGCCACAAAAATCTATAGCAAGTGTCATAGTGAATCCTCAAAAGTGAAATGTTAAAAGCATTCCTTTCAATATCAAGAGTAAGACAAGGATACCCATTACCACCACTTCTACTGAACATTGTACCGAGCATCTTAGACATGAGCCGTTAAAAAATTTTAATAAATTGAATTTCATCAAAATTAAAAGTTTCCACTCTGTAGAACAACACTGTGTAGAGAATTAAAAAATGATCTACAGGCTGGGAGAAAATATTGGCAAATCACATATCCAACAAAGGACTTGTATCCAAAATATATTAAGATTTCTTAAAACTCAAGAGTGACAAAACAGATAGTCTAGTATAAAAAATGAGCAAGGGGAGGATGTGTGTGAGGTGTCAGAGGTCAGAGCCTGAGCAGGTGAAAAAGATATCCATAGTGGGGGAAGGAGGGACAGCTGGTGGTGGGAATCAAGTCTAGCCAGGATGAAGATGGCATCACCATGAAGGGGCAGGCTGGTGTGGAATGCAGGGGCCCCAGTAAGGCGAAGACTTCACTGATGCATGAACGTAGCTCAGTGTGGGCTAAAAGGACCGAGCAGAGTTCGGGGGGCATTTGCCTGGAAGAAGAAGTTAGTGGTGGAGATAGGAGATGAGTCACATACAGTGAAACTGAGCCAAAAAGTAAGTATGTTAAAGATAATGAAGTCTAGATTTCTCACTGTTTGAGAAGGAAGTTACAGATGCAGCAGGAAAGAAATCTAGAATAAGTCCTGTAGTGGTTTGTTAGGAATTGGATGTATCTGAGTGGACTCGTGGTTTTCAATGTACTTAAGTAGATATAAAAATAAAATTGGAGGTAAATGTACTTTTTAAAAAATGGGCAAAAGACTTGAACAGCCTCTTTACTACAGAGGATAAATGGATGGTAATTGAGTATATAAAAAGATGTTCATTAGTCATTTGGGAAATGCAAATTAAAACCATGATGAGATAGTACTACTACCCTAATGCCTATTAGAATAGCTAAAATTTAAAAAAAAAAATTAATACCCATAATACCAAGTACCAAGGATTATGCATAAGAAAGTCCCACTAACTCACTGGTTAGTTAGTCCCACTAACTCAGTGATAAAGAATCCGCCTGCCAGTGCAGGAGACGCTGGAAATGCGAGTTGGATCCCTGGGTCGGGAAGATCCCCTGGAGAAGGAAATAGCAGCCCACTCCAGTATTCTTGCCTGGAGAATCTATGGACAGAGGAGCCTGAAGGGCTACAGTCTATGGGTTCACAAAGAGTCAGACATCACTGAGGGACTAAGTGCCAAGACATACCAAGTATGGACAAGGATGTAGTGCAAATCAACCCTCACAGTTTTATGGAAGAGAAAGGGCAAACAATAAGACCTTTCTGAAGAAGAACCAGAATAAAAGGCAGAGGTACTTGCCCTACTAAATTTCAAGGCTTATTATAAACCCTTAGTAACTAAGACCATGTAGTATTGGCCATAGGAGTAGAGAAATATACTATAGAACAGAATGCGATGCCTAGAAACAGATGGATCCATACATATATGGAACTGATTTCTGATACCATTGCTCATCAGTGGGCAAAGGTTAATGATACTGAGACAGTTACTCTCCATGGGCAAAACAGGATGAGCATGGATCACAGCCTCATACCCCTTACAAAAATATTTCCTTAGGGATTAAGGAATTAAAAGTGAAAGGAAAAACCTCAAAATATTTAGCAAATGCATAGGAGAATATCTTTGATTTTAGAGTAGAGAAGGATAAATATATATGGTAAAAAATTAAAAGTAAAGCAACAGGAACTTGCCTGGTGGTCCAGTGATTAAGAATCTGCTTTACAGTGTAGTAGATGAGGGTTCAAGCCCTGGTCAGGGAATTAAGATCCCACATGCCATGGAGCTACTGATAGCCCATGAGCTCTTGAGCCCATGCACAACTAGAAAGTCCTTTCACCGCAGCAGAGGATCCTGAATGGGACAACTCAACGGAATATTACTCAGCATTAAAAAAAAAATTCATTTGAAGCAGTTCTACTCAGATGGACAGAACTGGAGCCTATTATCCAGAGTGAAGTAAGCCAGAAGGAAAAACAACAATACAGTATACTAACACATATATATGGAATTTAGAAAGATGGCAGCGAGAACCCAGCATGTGAGACAGCAAAAGGAACGCAGACATATAGAACAGACTCGTGGACTCTGTGGAAGAGGGCAAGGGTGGGATGATATGGGAGAATGGCATTGAAACATGTTAATTATCATATGTGAAATCAATCGCCAGCCCAGGATTGATGCTCGGGGCTGGTGCATCAAGATGTCCCAGGGGGAGGGAATCAGGAGGGAGCGGGGTTCTAGAGGGGGAGCATATGTAAACCCGTGGCGGTTTCATGTCATTGTATGGCAAAACCAATAAAAAAAATAAAATAAAGACAAAAAAAAAAAAAAGACACCAGATTAGTCTTGCTGGTGCCAGGACCAGGAGGAATTTCCATCTAGGAATAAGATACATGTTACAATGCATTGAGACTTTAAGAATAATCAGAAGTTCTTGAATAAATGTAAGCTAAAATTTGTCAAAAAAAAAAAAAGACCTGACACAGCCAAATAAATAGATACATTTTGAAAAAAAATTAAGTAAAGCAAGAGAAAATATTAATAAAAAATTCCAGAAGAGTTAATGTAGAAGAGAGATGAAAGAGACATGATTGGGAAGGGGGCCTCCAAGGGGCTTGAGAAATACTGGTAATACTGTTCCTTACGCCAGTTAGTGGATGCACTCGGCATTTTCCATTTTAAATAGTTATTTATTTACTTGTAGTTATTTAAATTGACTATCCTATTGTGGCAGAGTGACAAATAGTGACAGAAAGATTCAAGAGATTAGATCTGACAGACAGACTGTCTGAAGAACTATGGATGGAGTTTCGTGTCCCTGTACAGGAGGCAGTGATAGAGACCATCACCAAGAAAAAGAAATGCAAAAAGGCAAAATGGCTGTCTGAGGAGGCCTTACAAAAAGCTGAGAAAAGAAGAGAAGTGAAACACAAAGGACAAAAGGAAACATAAACCATTTGAATGCAGAGTTCCAAAGAATAGCAAGGAGAGATAAGAAAGCCTTCCTCAGTGATCAGTGCAAAGAAGTAGAGGAAAACAATAGAATCTGGAAGACTAGAGATCTCTTCAAGAAAATTAGAGATACGAAAGGAACATTTCATGCAAAGATGGGCACAATAAAGGACAGAAATGGCATGGACCTAACAGAAGCAGGAGATATTAAGAAGAGGTGGCAAGAACACA
>ML661908.1:4222097-4351384 GCA_007570785.1 Antilocapra americana | reverse complement strand
AGATCTTTTTTGTATAGTTCTTCTGTGTGTTCTTGCCACCTCTTCTTTTTTGTTGTTGTTTAATTTCAAAATGTGGTTTTATTAATGCACTTAAGGACAAGTGCCATTCTTATTCTACCTTCTTCTGGAAGAAATACTACCAATTATAAATAGTCACAGCAAATTTTCATTAGACAAAAACTGTACGTGTGTGTGTCAGGGGGCGGTTGGTTCATTTATATCATACTGCAAATATAAACTCACATTCTGAGTCTACAGACAACACTGAGCAACAATATTTCCTTCTAAATTTTCTTTAAGGCAGATCTGTTTAGCATCGTGTGTGAGTTACTAACATGGTGCAGTGTAGTTTTAGCAAATTTAACTTTTAATTTCCCAGCGAAAATAATATATGTGGTCAGGAACAGGCAACAAATCTCTTTTCTACTCCCTCTGCCTGGCCACCATTTTAAAAACACAAGTTTTTCTTATACATATATATATATTACTGTATCAAAACACATTTTAACAGACTTCACAGCGCACTTAAAGCTTCAGTTTACAGTCATTCATACGAAAGGTTTCTAATATGCAGTGTTCACTTGGAAAGAATTCCTCACTGGGGTTCCAGTGTTCTGTATCAGAAATGGAGAAGTTCTTCTTCAGTGCAATGCTAGACATTTTACCTCTGTTCATTTAAGTTTTTCTTTCAAGGGCTCCTGATTTACTTTTGTATCTTTGTTTTTGTATTTCTGACTTACTCCCTTTAGCATCTCAGGTAAGGCAGGTTGATGTCTGTATAAATAACCATACGGACGAAGGTGATAAACGAGGTATTCTGACTCATACATAGTTGTAGGATCAACATAGTGAAAAGAAACTGCAAGATCAGAACAGCAACCAGGACCCTCTACAGGAGGATAATAGTTATAATTCCAGTACCAAAAGGTTCTCGGCAGATAGCCCTTGATTAAGTGGTGTTCTGGTACAAAGGGATGAAAAGTTTCTTTTCCAGTGGTATCTCTGGAGTCTCCTGCTTCTACATTTATAATTTCCATGCATCTCCCTAGTGCTAAATCTTCGATGGAGGAACTGTGTGTACATTTGTCTGTTTTAAATGCCTCAAAAAATCTCTTCAAAGCTTCTTTGCTCAGTACATATCCTGCTCCTCCACTCATGTAGCCCTGCTTTACATAGGGCTTAAATCTTCTCCCAAAGTAAATGGGTTCTTCAGGGTTGTATTTTGAGAGAAACCACCTCAAGTTGTCTAGTATAACGTTAAGTATCATCATCTGCTTTCATAAACCAATCAGCACCACCTCTTCTTAATATCTCCTGCTTCTGTTAGGTCCATGCCATTTCTGTCCTTTATTGTGCCCATCTTTGCATGAAATGTTCCTTTCATATCTCTAATTTTCTTGAAGAGATCTCTAGTCTTTCAGATTCTGTTGTTTTCCTCTATTTCTTTGCTCTGATCACTGAGGAAGGCTTTCTTATCTCTCCTTGCTATTCTTTGAAACTCTGCATTCAAATGGTATATGTTTCCTTTTGTCCTTTGTGTTTCACTTCTCTTCTTTTCTTAGCTTTTTGTAAGGCCTCCTCAGACAGCCGTTTTGCCTTTTTGCATTTCTTTTTCATGGGAATGGTTTTGTTTACTGCCTCCCATACCATGTCCCAAACCTCTGTCCATAGTTCTTAAGGCAGACTGTCTATCAGATCTAATCCCTTGAATCTGATTGTCACTTCCACTGTAAGGGATTTGATTTAGGTCATACCTGAAAGGTCTAGTGGTTTTCCCTACTTTCTTCAGTTTAAGTCTGTATTTAACAATAACGAGCTCATGATCTGAGCCACTGTCAGCTCCCAGTCTTGTTTTTGCTGACTACAGAGCTTCTCCTTCTTTGGCTGCAAAGAATATAATCAGTGTGATTTCGGTATTGACCATCTGGTGATGTAAGGTCCAGTTTACAGACAGTAAAATTCAATATTTTTGGTGTATAGTACTATGAGCTTGACAAACACATCCAGTTGTGTAACTGTCACCATAACTGACCGTGAATAGTTCCATCTCCCCTATGCCACTCTGCCATCAAGCCCTCCCTCCAGCCCCTCGATCTGGTTTTCTGCCCTTATTCACTTGCATTTTTCAGAATGTCACTTAAATGGAATTGCACAGTATGTGACACTTTGAGTCTGGTTTCTTTCACTTAATATTATATGTTTGTGGATCATTTATGTTGTATGTACCAGTTGCTTGTTCCTTTTTATTGCTGAATATCTCATTGTGATTTTAATATGCATTTTCCCTAGTCCCACATGATGTTGAGCATCTTTTCATGTCTATCTTCTTTAGTGAAATGTCTCTTCAGATATTTGCCACTTTCTGAACTGGGTTGCTTGCTTTCTTTTTAATGATTTTTTGAGTATTTGGGTTTATATAGTCTAGATACAAGTCCAATATATCAGATACATGTTTTCCAAACATTTTCTACCATTTTGGTGAAAGGCCCAAATCTCCTCTGTTTTCTTTTAGAGATTTCATATTTCTAGATTTTGCACTTAGATTTATACTCCAGGTTAATCTTTTTAATTAATTTATATTTTAAATGGAAGGATAATTGCTCTACAGAATTTTGCTGTTTTCTGTCAAACCTCAACATGAATCAGCCACATATGTCCCTGCCCTCTTTGACCTCCCTCCCACCTCCCTTCCCATCCCACCCCTCTAGGTTGATACAGAGCCCCTGTTTCAGTTCCCTGACCCATACTGCAAATTCCCATTGGCTATCTATTTTACATATGGTAATATAAGTTTCCATGTTACTCTCTCCATACATCTTGCCCTCTCCTTTCTTCTCCCCATGTCCATAAGTCTGTTCTCTATGTCTGTTTCTCCACTGCTGCCCTGCAGATAAATTCTTTGGTACCATCTTTCTAGATTCTGTATATATGCATTAGTATATGATCAAGTTGATTTTCTTTATGGTATGAGGTATGGATTAAGGCTTATTGTTTTTCATGGAGATAGTCAATTGTTTGGCATCATTTACTGAAAAGACTATCCTTTTTCCATTAAATTATCTTTGGAGCTCTGTGGAAAAGCAACTGACCACGTATGTGGGTTTCTTTCTGAGTTTTCATTTGTATTCAGCTGATCTTTGTGTCTATCCCCTCATTAACACCATAATCTCTTGATTACTACTTCATAGTGTGTCTTAAAATCAGATAGTAGAGATCCTTCAGTTTTGTTGGTGGAGATGAGGGGATAGAAAATCACTAAGAGGGAATCAGAGGTAACGGAGGACTCTGACTAAATCTGCCTAACAGGATCCCTGCTGTAGGCAGGCCAGGGTGATCAGACTTTATCTGGGAAATGGTAGAGGATCAGGAACTCTGTCAGATATCCAGGTTGAGGTTTCTGTTTAAACTAACTGAACTTTATTCTTGCTAAAACTGGACAATGCTCAGATGAACATAGAAGGCCAAAAGTGTGTACCTAATTGAGAGGAGGATTCAGAAAAGCCTGACTAGAGTTTGATGTGGGAGTGAGAAATTTTTCCCTTCTTCCCTTCAGGTTTTTTGATTGGTCTGATAATTAAATTTATGTGGGACAGGTTAACAGGAGGGGAAAAATGCATATGAATGGGAGTTCCATAGAGACTGTTGTTGTTGTTGTTTAGTTGCTCACTTGTGTCTGACTCTTGACGACCCCATGAGCCACAGCACGCCAGGCTGTCCTTCACTATCTCCTGGAATCTGCTCAAACTCATGTTCATTGAATTGATAATGCTATCTACCCATCTGATCCTCTGTCACCCGCTTCCAATCTTTTACAGCAACAGGGTCTTTTCCAATGAGTTGGCTTTTCATATCAGGTGGCCAAAGTATTGGAGTTTCAGCTTCAGCATCAGTCCTTCCAATGAATATTCAGGGTTGATTGCCTTTAAGATTGACTGGCTTGATATCTTTGCTGTCCAAGCAACTCTCAAGAGTCCTCCAGCACCACAGTTCAAAAGCATCAATTTGTTGACACTCAGCCTTCTTTATGGTCCAACTCTCACATCCATATATGACTACTGGAAAAACCATATCTGTGACAATACATACCTTCATAAGTATATGAAGACTCAAAAGGCATCCAGGTATCACATAAGTACATTGGGAGATGGGAAGTGAGGTGTTAGGCAAGGGAAGTTGTTGTTTAGTCAATGAGTTGTGTCAGATTCTTTTGTGACCCCATGAACTGTAGCCTGCCCACCAGGCTCCTCTGTCCATGGGATTCTCTAGGCAAGAATACTGGAGTGGGTTGCCATTTCCTTCTCCAGGGGATCTTCCCAACCCAGGGATCAAACCTGGATCTCCTGCATTGGCAGTTGGATTGTTTACCACTGAGCCACCAGGGACACCCATGCAGGGGGAAGGGGATGTGTGAAAAAGAGTTAAACTCTCATCCTACATGATGGGAAGTCAATAAATAATGCCTCAAAGTAAAACATCAAGACAGCAGCAGACGGATAAAGGTGAACACCAAAGAAACAGCTTTAAACAGTTGAAAGTGTCTCTGGGAATAGAAAGTGAGGTGTGAGAGGAGTGAGGCTGGGGCTGATGGTTTTTTCTTTCAGCCTGTTTGACTCTTTAATCTGTGAGCCTTTAGGTCTCTGATGATAATTCAGGTGAATTTTTCAAGTAAGTACCGTCCAGCCACTTGATCAGTCAGACATGAATGTGCATAAGCCTTTATTAAAGAAATCAGTAGAAGCTGTAAAGGCTACTCTCCTGGTGGCTTTGACAAAGAGGGTGTAAGTCGTGGTTGATGCCAATCAGGGGTGGGATTTACTTCTTTCCTCCAATCATTTTTCTTCTAGTTAAATGTTAGCTTTTCCCCCCCTTTAAATCATAGGCCTCAGCTCTTTAAACACATAGTAATGACTCTTGATTGAAAGCAATGTGCTGTTGTTTGAACTTTGAATAAATTCAAAGATTTGGTATCACCCCAATTACAAGGCACATATCAATCTTTGAATCTGTGAACACAGAAGTTCTTGAAACCTAGTACAATAGGGAACACATATACATCAAATTACATTGTTTGAAGGAGTGAATTTTTTATATAATTCCATCTTCCTTCTGAAAATGCTCTTGGTTATTTTGCCCAATAGTTTTTCTCCCCCCTCTGAAACTTGATGCTTTGCATCTAAGCTGTCCCCACTGTTTATGGGAACTGTGCTCTGAACACTGTGGCAATGACTTCCCTTTAATCGTTAGGGAGCTAATCCCTAAATGTAACTTGTACCTCTCTTCTAAATCCACCTGGATTACAAATGTAATGGAAATTTACTTAACCTCCATCCTCTCTACAGTGTTGAAACATTTAAAATGGATAGACAAGGATTTGGCTAAGTTTGGAGGGAGATCTGGCCATGGTTTTTACTTCCTTAATTCAATCATATATTCTAAACTGATTTATTTTGAAATCCGAAAACTTCACTCCTGATTATTTTTCAAGTCTTACCATTACCACCATCACTGTGCTAAGTCACTTCAGTCGTGTCCAACTCTTTGGGACCCTATGGACCATAGCCTTCCAGGCTCCTCTGTCCATGGGACTGTCTAGGCAAGAATATTGGAGTGGGTTGCCATGCCCTCCTCCAGGGGATCCGGCTCTTCCTGACCCAGCGAACCAGCATCTCTTATGTCTCCTACATTGGAAGCCAGGTTCTTTACCACTAGTGCTACCTGGGAAGCAACTTACCACCACCCTTAAAGTCCTTTTTAACCACAAATTGCCCTTTCTGATGCATGAAAATACTTTTTAGCATGAAGAATAAAATTCTTGCTTTCTCCTCCCTGAAACAGACAGAGGCATTATTGGATTTTCTCATCCTCTTCATGCCATGGAATTAACTTGCACAATGCGGGAAGAAAAAAAAAAACTGTAGGAAAAACGATATTTAAAATAAGTTGGCTTACTTTGCTTTCACGGGCAGCCTAAAAGCAGGGGTGGTGGTAGCGCAGCTTAATACCACTACTTATGAAAAAGAGTGCATGTAAGTGGCAGGCCAAACGTAACTGATTAGCTAGGCAGAGCTAGTCATCTGAACCACTTCAGTAACTGGTCATTTTTGGCAAAGAACCCAGGGTCTATAAATAATTCAACCCACTTCAGTGAGGTCCTAGAGGCAGGAACTGTCAAAAATGATATATGGCGCAAAACTTCGGCCAAGACTGATCTTATATCCCAGGCAGCGTTTCCATTGCCGGCAGTGCATGACTTATGATAGGCATATTGGCTTCACACAAATGGCTATCTGGGGATGGCCAGTGCAGCTGGGTGGTCTGGTTGCCACAGTAACTGGCTTTCCTTCCCCCCTGCTGTTCCTGGACACTACCTTCCTTTCCTCCTGCCCCTTTATGCCCCCTAGGACCACTTCTTGCCCAGATCTACAGCTCACACAGGACCACAGGGCTATGCTTCCCATCCTGGAATCCTTCCCAAGTTCCTAGAGGTTCACAATGATTTTTTTTTGCTTTTATTTCTTTTTAATTGGAGGATAATTGCATTACAATATTGTGTTGGTTTCTGCCGTACATCAACATGAGTCAGCCACAGGTGTACACGTGTCCCCTTCCTCTTGAACCTCCCTCCCACCTCCCATCCCGTCCCACCCCTCTATTTTTCAAAGAAAAAAAAAAAAGGACACTTTCTTCTTTAAGCTGTGGGATCCTCAGATAAGTCAAGAACCACACACATCTTTTTCCTCTCTTCCCCAGTACTTCATGTAGAGATTCTCAACCATGTTTGTTGAATAAATAAGAGATATATTGAGGTTGTCAGGTGACCATATTGAAAACCTTCCGTTGCGAACAGGAAATTCAAATGCCAAATTTCTTATTTTTTTGTAAACTACATTGGATACATTCAATGTGGGCGTTCTAGGTTTCTCATTCTAATCAGGAATTTTAATGAGATAATGGAGAAAAGATAGTAACTTCAATAAGTGATGCTGGGAAAACTGGGCAACTACATGTAAAAGAATGAAATTATAACATTTCCTAACACCACACACAAAGATAAACTCAAAACGGACTAAAGACCTAAATGTAAGACTCCCAGAGGGAAGCATAGACAGAACACTCTTTGTCATAAATCACAGCAAGATCCTCTATGACCCACCTGCTAGAGTAATGGAAATAAAAACAAAAATAAACAAATGGGACCTAATTAAACTTAAAAGCTTTTGCACAATGTAGGAAACTATAAACAAGGTGAAAAGACAACCCTCAGAATGGGAGAAAATAATAGCAAATGGAACAACTGACAAAGGATTAATCTCCAGAATATACAAACAGCTCATGTAGCTCAATACCAGAAAAACAACCCAGTCAAAAAGTGGGCATAAGACGTAAACAGACAGTTCTCCAGAGAAGACATACAGATGGCTAGTAAATGCATGAAAAGATGCTCAACATCACTCATTATTAGAGAAATGCAAATCAAAACTACAATGAGATATCACCTCACACTGGTTAGAATGGCCATCATCAAAAAAAAATCTATAGACAATAAATCCTGGAGAGGGTATGGGGAAGAGAACCCTCTTACACGGTTTGTAGGTATGTAAATTGATTCAGCCACTCTGCAAAACAGTATGGAGATTCCTTTAAAAATTAGGAATAAAAGTACCATGTGACCAGCAATCCCAGTGTTGTTCATATACTCTGAGGAAACCATGATTGAAAAAGACGCATATACCTCAGTGCTCACCGTAGCACTGCTTAACAATAGCTGGGACATGGAAGCAGCCTAGGTGTCCACTGACGGGTGAGTGGGTAAAGAAGGGGAGGTACGTATATACAGCGGAATATGTATGGCTCAGCTATACAAAAGAATGCATTTGAGTCAGTTCTAATGAAGTGGATGAAACCTAAAGCTTATCATAGAGAGTGAAGTAAGTCTGGAAGAGAAAAACACTGTGTGTTAGCACACGTGTGTGGAATCTAGAAAGATGGCACTGATGAGCCTGTTTGCAGGGCAGCAGTGAAGACGAAGACGCAGAGACTTGGGGGCGCAGTTGTGGGGGAGAGGGTGGGATGAATTGAGAGAGCGGCACTGAAACGCACATGACCGCCTGCAAAATAGGTGAGCCGTGGGACTTTGCTGCATGACCCCGGGAGCTCAGATCCAGAGCTCCGTGACAGCCTGGGAGTGGGAGGGGGTGGGCAGGAGGGGGTTCAGTAGGGAGAGGACGTGGGTGTATCTATGGCTGACTCATACTGATGTATGGCAGAGACCAACACAATACTGTAAAGCGATTATCCTTCAATTAAAAGTAAATACATTTGAATTTTTTTACAAAAGGGTAGACACATAACTTTGAAGTACCTTGAAAGTTGCCTAGACTTGCAGCTAACTTTGCATAGTAGAGAACCCTTTGTTACAATATGAAAAAAAAAAAAAAAGAAATTGTAATAGGAGATAGACAACAGACAAAAATCTTTAAGAGTATGGTTTCTTTGCAGCTTTTTTTTTTTTTAAGACACATTGGAGGCCAAGACTTTGTAAAACGTAAGCCTATTTTAAAATTGTTACCCTACCGTCAACTCATCTAGAAGCTGTGTGGAGCAGAGGGCAGAGCAGAGATTTTAAAGCTGGAGGAAGGCCTGATTTTGGAAGCTTTCTCTATCACTCTTCAAGTCCATTATTATACCACCTCTGTAAGTCTCCGCTTTCTCATCTCTCAAGCAGAATCCAAGGCCTTTGTACTTGTCAGTATTAAAAACACTATCTATAAGTCCCAAACAGGGACTTCCCTGGAGGTCCAGTGGTTAAGATTCTGAGCTTCCAATGTCAGAAACTAGGATCCCATGTGCTGGGTGGTGCAGCCAAAAAAAAAAGCAATTAATAGGACTTCCCAGGTGGTGCAGTGGTAAAGAATCCACCTGCCAAAGCAGGAGATGCAAGAGACGTGGGTTCAATCCCTGGGTCAGGAAGATCCCCTGGAGTAGGAAATGGCAACCCACTCTAGTATTCTTGCCTGGAAAATCCCATGGAAGAGGAGCCTGGCAGGTTACAGGGTCACAAAGAGTCAGACACGCCTGAGCAACTGAGCACAGCAGCATAGCACGCAGTTAATGAAAAACTAAAGAGACAAGCAGGATTCCTGACACAGTGCTGGTAACTGGTGATGATGAGGGTGATGGTGGTACTCAGGGATTTGGGGGAAAAAGTCAGTAAACTCCCAGAATTTTCTGGGAAACAACTAGAACTGGAGTTGGGGACTCTGGCCCCCATGTCACATTACCCTCTCCTTTCCCGCCTTTTCACATTCTTCGTGACCCAGAGTCCTTGCCCCACTACCCCGATCCTCACCTCACCTTTTTCTGTCTTGAAGGGTTCTAGTAATAACAGCCACTGGGGTGGAGCAACTGCTCATTGTGTGCAAATAATGTTTATGATGCTCAGATGCTCTTCTTATCCTCATTTTGCAAAGGATGAAAGCAGATCTCACTCAGAGAACTAACTTGGCCATATTAAATCATAGTTAGGAAATATCAAGCCAGGATTGTCTACCAGGCCACTCCAGTTTCAGGTAGGTGCTGATTCTACTGTGTTATACCGTCACTGTTGTAACTTCCTAGGAAGGAAGAAGAGAATTCCAATGATGCAGTATTTTCAGATAAGCTGTTAAGTGCTAAAACACTGACCCATCTTGGGAAGCTATTAATATCAAAGAAAATGAAAAGAACTTAGGTAATTCTCTGACACTAAAGAATCCCAGCATAACACGCATCTATCTGACAATCTCTGTGTTTTCCTGACAAAAACATAACTGAGCATCTAACCTCAAGACTGGAGTTGGCCAGCCCCAGACCTTGTCAAGTGGGTTCCAGAGTTCTGTTCTAGGCGAGTGATAGCTTCATTCCATTTTTAGCAGCATTTGTGCTTTGTTTGGGTCCTGTTTTTATATCAGGCAGTAATTTAACACTCGGCTTATGTCTTCTTTGCAGATGTTACCCCTCCACAGACAGCTGGGTATATAGAAGTTACTGATCTCCAGTCCAAGAGACTTCGATACATCCCAATTCCTGGGTAAACCATTTTCACTTTTATTCTTAGCTTGTATGTCAGATTAAGAAAAAAAAAAAAAAGTGAATTCTTACCAAGTACCCTGAATAAATGTGTGCTTTTTGCTTCCTTAAATAGCAAGCTCTTTTTCTTTCTTTCATATATACATATATAGTTACAGTTTGTTTTTATCTTGCTGCTCTGCCATTTTTATTTGAACACTGGGAGAATGTTCAGATGTTATCTGGGTATAAGTCTTAACAGCCTTTAAGTGTTCATTTCTTTTTTTTTTTTCAATCTACCCTTACGATAAAACTTTTTGAAATAGCATTTTTATCACTGAGAAAATTTTCATATTTATTAACTTCATAGATTAGTTTTCGGAGGTAAATGTATTCAAAATGTCAAAGGAATTTAAATCTCATTTGTTTACTATTGTTTTTAAAGGTGTAACTGTGTATCTACAGTCATGAAGGCCATACAGTAGTCAAAGGATTCTAGAGATTTGGAATAGATTTATTGCCAGTGGTTTATTGCTGTTCAGCAGTGGAAGCAAAGCTTAGACTCAGGGAATACATAAAAACAGGACCAATGATGCACCATCTATTCCTTGAAAAACACCTATGTCCTCGCCTCTGGCCCATCCCTTTCTGGATACATCCATGCCTGATCTCCCTTTTTCTCAACCTAAGTGTGTACGTGCTTTTGTGTAGATTGATGTCACATACGCTCCTCTCATAGCCTCCCTCACAAACAACCAAGGCCTCACAGCCCAGTGGTCAAAGCCTCACCCGAGATCCTGGGCAGAGGAGCCTGGGGAGCCTTCCACTGTCAGAGGAGGTGCAGAGACACTTTTCTGTCACCCAGCCGCCTTCCGTGCTTCCAAAGAACATCGCTCAGCGTGACAGTACCAAATAAGTCAGAAATACCATTTCATTTCCTAGGACCCTTTATTTAGCTGGGTTCAAGAAATGTGAATAATCAAAGCATTTTTCAAAGAAATAGATTTACTTGTCCTAATGTGTACAAGAATGTCTTTCTGGAGCATCTTAATGTGTCAATTTAATGAAAAATGGCTTGTAGTCATTTGGGGAAATTTCTTATTCCACTGCATGTTCATTAAAATATACTATCAGTTCAAGTAACAAAATCTAAGAACAGCTTTTTTTTTTTTTACATTTCTAAAGCACAATAATTATATTTTCAGTATTTTTCTTCATTTCTTCCCCTGCCCTAGCTTTTTATTTTAGTGCTTTTCTCTGTTAACTTTCTATATGAACCATATGTTATACCTACCATAGAAATAATACCTGGAAAAATGGCTATATATATATATATATATATATACAGCCAGTGCCAGCTGGTCACCGTGCTTCATTCATTTAGTGTTGCACTGTCCAGTAGAAATGGAATGTGAGCCATATGTGTAATTTTATGTTCTTAGTGGCCAAAGTAAAAGAGTACACAAAGAAGCTGGTAAAATTACTGTTAATAGTATTTTATTACCATATAAACTATTGCTATTCTGACACATATTTGATATAAAATTTTAATGATAGTTTATGTTCCTTTTTTCTCCTGAGTCTTTGAAACCCAGGGTATATTTTACATTTACAGAACATCTCGATTTGAACTTGCCTCATTTCAAGTGCCACGTGTTTTAGAGTCTGTTCATTGTCAGTATATCCTGAGTTTCTCTCAAGATTAACTACTGCCATTTTTGGTGTATATGTAATCCAAGGGAACAGCCCATCTGGGTTTCAGTTTTGTTGCTGGTTGCTTAAATTTAGTATTCTGTTAGATAACAGGAATTTTCCATTTGATGACTAACTTCAAATAATAGAAAACAGTACAACTATATGTGACTGTACAGCCAAAAGGAATATATCACTCTCACTCTCAGTACAATTTCAGTGTTAGTCCTGAAACTTCTGTTGCATTTGTAAAACCATACTACTTAACCCTAATATATGGGTGTATATAAATCTGGACTTCACTCTAATTCCCTGTGTTCCTTAAAGACTTTATTATCATAGATAAGAGGAATGTGCTTTATGCAAGCGGTAATAAATATGTGATTTCTCCAGCATTTTTTGGGCATATTGAAGAAATTACTCTGGTAAATTTAAAGTTTCATGCTGAAGAGTTAAGTATGGAACCAGTAGGTGCCATGTGGAATATAATCACACATCTTGAGCATTTGTGGCAGATTTACTCACATCATAAGTGATTAAATTTCATTATTCTTGAATGGCCTTTTACTTCACCATCTGTACCTAATTTTTTTCCTAAGGCAGATATTTCTTGAGAGAGCGCCATGAGATGAATCCTCTATTATATCAAAAGTTGCCTTGAGTCCTTCTAGTACTGTGAAGTTGGGTTAGCCAAAAAGTTCGTTTGAGTTTTTAATAAGATGTAATGGAAAGACGTGAACAAACTTTTTGGCCAACCCTATAGCTCTGAAACACGTGGTTCCATCCTGCTGTTGTTCTTCTCTTTATATAAACACTTTCTAAGATTTCCATATCTCAGAGTAGCTGGCTTTGTCACTCTGTGTCTAATATCCACTAAGGAAGATTGATAAAAAGACTGAAGTAGTCTTGATTTCTTCTGTGTAAAAATTTACCTAATATTTAGGAGTTTTGTGGTTTCTGCAAATCTACCTTGATACTTTATTGTTTTAATTATCTGATCAGACCATCTCTTTAGACCATTTATTTTATAGAGAAAATACCAGATATATTTAGAAAGCCAACAGTGGAAATTAGAATTTCTAATCTGTACTTCTTTTGTATAGTGAGAGCTATACTCAGTAGTGAGAGGTATACTCAGATAAAGGAAGTGTGCAGTTGACTCTTAGAGGCAAAAGTTGCATTCCTTAAATTGACTATAGATATTAGAAATATGTATATGCATGAAACATATAAGAAATATATAAATTCTTTATTATAAATCCATATAACCATCTAACTTAGAAAAGGCAAGATGTCAAATAAATGCAGTGAAAACACATAAGCAAGACTTGAGTTTTAGCATAGACCTTAGACCCCTGGGAAGTGAGTCAGCTCTGCAGGTGTCTGAGGTGTGAGTTGGTTTAGAGTCCCTTTCTTCCTGACAGTGAATGCAAATGTCATCTAGGATCTACAGATGTAAGATACGTAAATTGGGCTTCCCTGGTAGTCAGGTGGTTGAGAATCCGCCTGCCAATACAGGGGATATGGGTTCTGTCCCCAGTCCGGGAAGATCTCACACGCCGAGGGGCAGCTGAGCTCACGCCCCCAAGAGCCTGTGCTCCACGACCAGAGAGAGGCGCCACTGCAGTGAGAAGCCCACGTACCTCAACTAGAGAGTAGCCCCCTCACTGCAGCTGGGGAACGCCCACGCAAAGCGAGAAGACCCAGTGCGGCTAAAAAATAAATGAAACTTCTTGAAAGAGTATGTAAAAATAACTAGTAAATAGTTATGTATTTTTTCCTCCCAGATGAATCTGTTGGTCCCTTAGTTTTTAATGGCTTACTACTAGCATTCTTTTTTTTAAGCATTATGTTTCTTATTGAAGTATAATTAGTTTACAATGTGATATTATTTCAGTTGTACAGCAGATTCACTCGTATGTATATATATGTTATACATATATATATTCTCTTTCAGATCCTTTTCCTTTGTAGGCTATTATAAGACATTGAGTGTAGGTCCTTGTGCTGTACAGCAGGATCTAGTGTAACTGTGAGACAGCAAGTCTATCGTAAGTCCGGCTGAAATAGCATCATTCCCTGGGGTTCAGTTGGTTGAACACCATGATTTCTTTTTCAGGTCAGACTCTCTCTCGCCATATACCACGTGGCTGTCTACTATCTCGGACACAGACGCACTGCTAGCTGAGTGGGGCAGAGGTGGCGTTGTCACCATTGATATGGGAGGCCGTGTCCGGCTTTGGGAAACTGGCCTTGAGCATCTGCAGCGGTCCCTCATGGAATGGAGAAACATGATTGGAGAAGGGGACAGACCCATGCAGGTACCACTTGAATGGACCTTACCTCTTAAGGGGGCACATTAAGGTATCGTTTATTTGCAGATGCCACAGTCACAGAAGCTTCTGGCCCAGAGACTTAATTGTAGTTTGCAAAAACAGCTAAAGTAATTTGGGGACTCAGAAAAAGACAAATCTGTCCTCTGATATAGTGAAAAAGTAAAAACGTGCCTTTTTGTCTGTCAGTGCTTATGTATATAGGTTCCTCACCTCATAACATGCATAAATGTGATCATCAACTTTTATTTTTTAACCTTAAGCATTAATCAGCTTCCAGCTCCACCTTTGTATCTGTTCTCACTTCTGCCATCGTCGTCAGCATCTCCCCATGCTACCAAGGAAACAGAAATCCTGAGCATCTAAACGCAGCACGTTATTATAAGGCCAAAACCTTTAGACTAGAGAAGATAAGCAGAATTATGCATCCAATAGAGGTGTGTTTTTACCAGCTCCCTTATTTCCAGAGAATGGAAGTTTAGCAGTCATAATAAGTAGACTCAAACCTGCACTAGAAGGAAATATGGGAACAGGTCACCAAAGAGGGGGAAAACTCCACCCCTCCAGAAGTAACTCAGTCATCACCTAATCTGATTGCTGTCTGCAACTAATGTGAACAGTGTGGAAGGCTGTGTTCCCATAAATACTAAACCGTATTATGAAAGGGTTTGTTTTATCTGTAATTTATTTCTTTTAACCTTCAGAGGAAAACTTCTTTGTTTATATTTCATTTTTATCCAGCAAAAAGAAGGGTAGGTCCCTGCCAACTGTGTTGCTCTGTAAAGAACCAGTTAGTGATATAGACGATAATAAGATAAGAAATTTCGACAAATTACCATTGACATCTAATTATTAATTGCTATTTTATGTGGTTATTTTTTATGATTTCCCTTAGAGAAGAAATATAAATATATTGTGTGTGCATGAATGAGTAATACATCTTTTTAGCTTATAGGAACATTTTGAAAATCAAAAAAAAAATAGGTCAGCAACCTCAAATTCTTTTGAAAGGGTATGACTATATTAATTCAATTAAGCTGCAACAAATGTGTTTCTCTAAAATAAACATGCCATTAAGTGCAACAGATCTATCACAATAACAGACTGAATGTTGGTTGCTATCCGTAACAGTTATTAGAAAATTAATTAACTGTGGTTCTGCTTCTATTATTATTCTAAAGATTGGTTTCTTCTTTGTCTGAATTAAGGTCCTTTTTTCATTACAGCACTTGATGAAAAGTGAAAGTGAAAGTCGCTCAGTCGTGTCCGACTCTTTTGACCCCATGGAATAGTCCTTGGGATTCTCCAGGCCAGAATACTAGTGAGGGTAGCCTTTCCCTTCTCCAGAGGATCTTCCCAACCCAGGGATCGAAGCCAGGTCTCCTGCACTGCAGGCAGACTGTTTACCGGCTGAGCCACTAGTGAAGCCCTATTGTGTTTGAATGTCTTAGGTTTTATTTCAATTTCTCATGTGTTACAGAGATCAAAGGTCATGTTTTCCCCATGGCCAAGGTTTGTGGCCTAAATTAAGTTTCCTTCACAACAGAATTTTTCAAAGGAGTACCACTCATGATCTTGATAACTAGTCTTAACCACTACAAAAATTAACCCCTGTTTGTGTTTCAACCTTGTCGCTCTTCTCTTCCCAGTACTTCCTGTAGCTGTTGTGCACCTTTGTATTCCCAACTCCTTAGCATGATAATTGGTACATGATAGATAATATGCTTGTTTCTCCTCATACCCATATACACAAAATCAAAAGATAACAAATGGAATTCTTTTTAACTCTCTCAATTCTTGTTGGTCTTTATGTAACTGACTATTTATTGAATGAATATATATAGTTCCTGGGCTTCCCTGGTGGCTCAAATGGTAAAGCATCTGCCTGCAATGCAGGAGAGACCTGGGTTCGATCCCTGGGTCAGGAAGATCCCTGGAGAAGGAAATGGCAACCCACTCCAGTACTCTTGCCTGGAAAATTCCACGGAGGACCCTGGTAGGCTGCAGTCCATGGGATTGCGAAGAGTTGGACATGGCTGAGCAATTTCACATACAATTCCTAAGTTAGAAATGCACAGAAGTATAGCATATAATATCTCAAAAATAATCAAAATACTCTGCTATAGTATGTAGAGAGATACTACATACTGATCCTTCTACAGACCATACATTTTCTGGGAAATGTGTAGCATTATGTCTTCAGTTTAAAGTTAAGCGATCATAGAAATAAGATTTATTCAGTAATAAAATTACATAATTCAGAATGGAATGATAGTTCCATTTGGAAAATGAGAGTAGATGTTATCCATTGTCTTCCTTTCATCTCCGATGCTCCCTGATACATTTTGTTGATACTGAAAATATATACTTAAGCAAAAACATGTCTTTTACAACTACCTTCTTAATAGATCCTTCAGCCTCTTGCTTATTGTGCTGCGTGCTAAGTTGCCTCAGTTGTGTCTCTTTGCGACCCCGTAGACTGTAGCCTGCAAGGATCGTCTGTCCGTGGGATTCTCCAGGCAAGAATACTGGAGTGGGTTGCCCTGCCCTCCTCCAGGAGATATTCCTGACCCAGGGGGCTTGAACCTACATCTGTTATGTTTTCTGCATCGGCAGGCGGGTTCTTTACCACTAGCATTGCCTGTTGCTCATTATGGACCCTTTATTGGACATAGTTCTGCTCCTGATCTGCGTGCTTGGAAAATACCTTCCATAGAAGTACTGAGAAAAGAGAATTAGGTTCTCAGTAACATGCTTCTCATTTACCGACTGCCGGCAGCTTCCCTGTCAGCAGCAGAGTAACCTGATCTCCATCTAGTGGCCGAATGGACTTACTTTCCATCATAGAAATTAAAAGGCCTGGTTTACACTTTAGGGGTTTGAAGAAGCCACAGATCTGCTGGTAGGGGAGGTTTGTACGCGCTTGTTTTAGGAGGTTCTTGTTGGTCGTGAGATGCTCCTTTAGGGCAACAGTGAAGGTCAGGCAGACAGCCTGCCAGGCCATTCACCACTTACTGAGCCCCATCTTTCCCTGACTCCCTTTCCTGGGTCATCTTTGTCCACTGTCTCTGTCCATTGCATACTTTATTGCTATCCTTTAGGACTTTGATACATTTCAGCCTTCTTAAGGTATTAGCTTTAAAGTCATTGTTTCTCTGAGTTTCTGTTTTTGTTTAATGCATTCATTAACAGTTTTCTTGTGAGTATAGCTTGAAGGATTTTTTGAGCTGCACGTACCATGCGTTCATTAATTTTACATGCTTTGATGGTATGGTGTGTTTGTGTTATAGTAAACAACTGTAACAACATGCTCCGGGTCTGTCACTACGACTGTAGCTCAGGAGCCCGTTATTAAGGATCCATATTTACTACTTTGAGACCATATTTTCAGAAGCACAGGTTAGTTATAAGCAAAATTTTTCTGACTAGGTTGTAAAGTGTTCTCTATTAAGCATAGTTTTCATATTTTTATTTAGTAATATTCAGATCCTCACAAGAAGGCTATGAAAGCTACACCACAGTTTTCCCCAGAAAGCAAATCATCTTCTCTAAAAAAGCTCCTGGTGACTATTCTTGTGGGAGCAGCAAGGCTAAAAGATTGCAACTTTCAAATGTTACTGTCTAGTTACAATAAACTATCCCAAGTGGCACAGTGGTAAAGAATCCACCTGCCAGGCGACACAGGTTCGATCCCTGGGTCAGGAAGATCCTCTGGAGAAGGAAATGGCAACCCACTATGGTATTCTTGCCTGGGAAATCCCATGGACAGAGGATCACACACTGAGCATGCAAACACAAGCAAGCACAATAAACTACTCAGAAACGAAATCCTTCATTTTTACTAGTAGAATATCTTTGAGGCCTTTGAATAATACTTCCTTAAATATATACTTTAAAAATCAATAGACTCTTTGAAGCAGTGTGGGATGGAACATATTGATCTTATAGTTAAGCCAGTGTGTGGCACACAATAGATACAGTAAATATTTGAAAATAGTGGCATAGACAAAAATATGTAGGAAAGATAACTAGTTTATATTAAGTACCTCTAATCTTTTAAAGAAGATATGCTTAGAGTATGAGTAAATGTCATTTGCTGTAACTAGGCCTAGGTTTTGCTTTAACTACAAGTCCAACAGTTATGATTTTTTAAGATTTTTGGTAAGAATGTTAAGGCCCACTTTTGGTTTTGGAAACCACAAGATTATTTAACTGGTACTCTATTAATAAGTCTAATTTTTCACTCTGCAAGCTACATTACCTCCAGCTCTTCTGTGGAGGTTTACAATTCTTTGTTCTTTTTAAGGAGCACAGTCCACTTCCTGGTCACTAATTCTGAAAATAGTCTGATTCAGTGGCTCACTGTTACAGAATGATGCACATTTTATAGGATTGTTATACATACATGTATCCTTGGGAATCTTCCTTGGCCCAGGAAAGCAATACTTCTTTAAAAAAATTTTTTTAATAATTCCTCACCATATCTCCTAGTCATGGATCAGTAGAACTTGTTTTCATCAAGATGGTCTAACTCTTTGACTATGTGGTAACAGTTGGGCAGTGCCTCTAATGATTTTTCCTTTGTTTATTGTTGTTAGAGAAATCCCAGCCATAGAAATTGATTTTGAATCTAGACTTTGAACAGCATTTCCACTCACCTTAGAAAATGCAAGGTCCTCTGGGGGGAGTAGTAGTCAGGAGATGGCCGATAGGGGGTGGGGAGGGCAGTTTATCGGTTTGCCAGTTTTCAGGGAGTAAATACTCCTCCATGACTGATTTAAAGCTACCAGAGGTTAACTGTCTGCTCACAAAATTATGAATATTTAGCAAGCATCTCTCGCAAACAAGTACAGTTTGGCTCCAGTATGCCCCTGGGCTTGATCAAGCCTTTAACTAACTCCCCAAGGAGACTCATGACAGCTACCTACCCACAAAGTCCGTCAGAAACAAGACAATGGAAAGGCAGCTAAGAAGAGAGAAAGGCAAAAGAAAAGAGGAGGAGGTACTACTGAGAAAACAGATAAGATGGAGTCATGTCGTCTCTGGGAAATGTTGAAACCAGCACTTGTCCCAGTTACAAACTGGCAGTGGTCTTCTTGAACTAGGAATTCAGTTTGAGCAAAGAGTTGGAAAGAAGTCTCTACTCAAATGGGATGACATTCATGGGTTCGTACTTAAGGGGCTCCTTTCTCATATACTCTTTCAGAAGGAACTTGCCAGTTGATTTTTATATTCCTCCAGAAGTAATGCTTCCATTGGATCACAAATTTGTCAGTAACTGCTAAATGGAGCTAAAATTAAATTGGCAAACACCTTCCCTAGACAAGCAAATCAACAACCTTATGAGTTTAGAGAGTCCATGAATTTTTGTTAAATTTTTGTGCATATCCAACAAAAAGATGACTCTATAAATTATGAAAATCATCAGTATTAGAGTTTTAAAGTAATATTAAAAGTAGAAACATTGTTTAGCTTTTATATTTTAGAAAAGGCTTAACTTAAGGAAATTGCCTTTCAAATCACAGAAATATTTCAACTCCTTTCTATCATAACCACTTTAAGATCCTTATTTTATATGGAGCTGTATCTCTAGTACATACTGTCTGAGAATATAATCAGCAAGAAAGGAAGTAATCTTGGTCTTCCCAGGTGACTCAGTTGTAAAGAAACCACCTACTAATATAAGCAACTCAGGTTCAGTCCCTGGGTCAGGAAGAGCCTCTGCAGAAGGAAATCACAAGCCACTCCAGGATTCTTGCCTGGGAAATTCCATGGACAGAGGAGCCTGGTGGGCTGCAGTCCAGGGGGTTGCAAAAGAGTCAGACATGACTCAGCAACTAAACAGTAACAGCAAAGAAATAATCTTAGTAATTTTTTTTAAATATAAGGAAAGGAAATCAGTTCTGTAATATATCACTTAAAAGTTGAGATATCAAATGCAAGGACTATGTTGATGATCAGTGACTCTAGAATTTTTGTGATTTTGAGCTCACTTTATATATTTGGTTATGTGTAATCAACACATCACAATGACTGTAGAAATAAAACCTTGCTCTTATATAGAAAATTATCATTTCATTCATAAGAAGTATAGCCTATTATTTAAGAGCCTAAAATTTTAAATGGTCAAACCTAGGTTCAAATCCATGTACCATTTTTTAAGTGATCTTTGGCAAATTACTCATCCTTTCTAATCCCCATTCTCCCACCATAATATAAAGACAATACTGTTGTACCTTGCAAAGTTGTTGTAAGAATGAAATGCAATTTATACTTGGCACAAAGTACTCAGTAAACAAATAAAAATTAGAAACTTAGAATGTCAGTATTGTTGGTCTGCGAAATTCTTTAACGCTTCTGTGGAAGCAAAGCCAAATTTAAAGGAAGCCATGTTACCCAGACACCTAATATTACATCATGACCCAATGAGTTACATAATTCGTCATCGATCTTAGTGTTAAAAGTGAAATTTGTTTATAATCCTGTTTAGGAAAAGTTTTGTCAGGCCCAAAAAGGGAATTGGAAAAAAAAAAAAAAAATGGCCTGCCTAAACTTGTCAGCTGCAATAAAAGCAGGAAATCCGTGGTAGGACAACGGGTGTTTAGCCTTATTCAAAAGACAAATTAGGACGGGTCTAAAAGCGCACAGTGAAACACACATCATCTTTAGCTTGAGTCCAAGAACAGTGAAGAGCAAGCCAAACTGGGAGTTGTCTTTCCTAGTTTGTCTATGTACAGTGTTCTTTTCTGTCTCCATATAACATTCTGAAAATGTCTCTGTATTTTGTTTCCTTACAAGGTCAGGCCACAAGTACCACATCTACCTCTCCTTTTAAATGGTTCCAGTCATTCTTTCATTTATTTGTTTAATTAATAGTGTTGATCTCCTAGACTTGCTAGGATAAAGAAATTAATAAGAGACAGGTACAGATGCAGGGAACTTACAGTCAAGTAGAGCTGTAACCAAATAAGCTATGTGCAGAGTGGTGAAGAAGGTGATGGAAGCATGAATAAGGGATCAGGGAACAGCAAAGAGTACTTAACTCCATCCTTGGAAGGGGCTCTAAGAGAAAATAACACCTGCATCTGGTTTTTAAGGAAAGGGAAAGGGACTCCTGACAAGTCAAACACAGGTGATTAGTTTTGCCTCTTGCCAAAGTCCCAATAAGTAAACAATAAAGGGTGAAAAAGGTATGAAACCACAAGGGCAAAGAGGATTGAAGATGCATCAACACTTTAGAGGATTAAAAAATACATGAGGGGGTGGTGACTGAGTTAACAACTTGTTAACAACCAAGTGAACAGCTCCTTCCCCCAGAGGGAGAGATCCAAGCTTCACTCTGTGGAAGCCCATAAAGCATCAGGACTTGAAAACATCGTGTTCCAAAGAAGACCAGAGTACAGGGCTCTGAAAACTGGAAGGTCAGTTGAAAGCCCATGTAGAGGCCACTTAGAAAAACAGATTTTTCCCCTCCATCTTATGCACCTGGGCAGCCAGCTCTCCTCTCCCTTGCAAGAGACAGGAGCTGCAATGGAGATTTGGGTAGTATAAGACAGGAGTGAGGGACTTCCTTGGTAGTCCAGTGGTTAAGAAGCCACCTTCCAATTCAGGGATGGTGGATTCGATCCCTAGATGGGGAACTAACATCCCACATGCCACAGGGCAACTAAACCTGTTTGTCACAGCTAGAGAGTCTGCTCACTGCAAAAAAGAGGCTGGCTTGCCACAATGACAACCCAGGACGGTCAAAAAAAGACAGAAGTGAGACCATATAGCCTACAAAAGGAGAAGATGAGAGCCTACTTTCCTTATTTACATCTCATGAAGCTGCCATCCATATTTATACTCCTTAAGCAGGATATTGGGAAAAAGTTTTCTGAAAACTGACATGCACAAGAGAAAAGCCTTTCTGTTTTTAATTTCTTTTTTTTTTTAAGGAAAATATTTTTACTGGTTTTCTTATCACTTTGAGTCCATATACACACAAAAATACAGTCTATAGGATGAAACAATCATTTTTAAGATAAAGTTTATAAGGAGATGAGTAAAACTGTACTAACATACAAAATCATGTGAGAATTAGTACATTGTTTATCCATAGGAAAGCTATTTGTATCCTATCGAGGATAGGAGTTTTTTTTAAAGTTTTATTGGAATATAGTTGATTTACAATGCTGTGTTAGTTTGAGGCGTACTGCAAAGTGAATCAGTTATACATATACATATATTCACTCTTTTTAAAATTCTTTTCCCATGTAGGCCATTACAAGCATTGAGTAGAGTTCTCGTGCTATGCAATGGCTCCTTATTAGTTATATGTTTTATACGTAATCGTGTGTAGATGTCAGTCCCAATCTCCTCTAATTTATCCAATTCCCTTTCCCCTTGTAACCATAAGTTTGTTTTCTTTCTACATCTATGACTCTAGAGAAAAGCCTTTCTGATGCTGACATTTAGAAATTTCTCCCTGCTAACCTTACAAGAAGACCCACATGTTGGCAAGCCCTGATTTTATGCAAAAAAATTCAATCCACTCTTTAATACCTTATTCTTAACTATTAAATGGATAGTGTCTTGTATAAAAGATGGAAGTCAAAACAAATGAATATAGAAATAAAGCTTATACAGAAAGCAGAAAAACATTTCACATAGTGAAAATTGATATTCTCAGAGAGATGATAAAATATTGTAAAAATAAATACTTGATGCTATTTTAAGATAGTAACCTTCAAAGAATAAGAAAGAGTTCTTAGAAATTAAAAGTGGTAGCAGAAATAAATCCAATAAAAGGATTGGACATTAGAGAACTCTCAAAAATAATGAAGGAATTGAAAATAGAACAGAAATGATAGATCTTATCAGACTAATACAAATTCCAGAAACAGAAAATGAAAGAGCAGGAAATTACCCAAAAAGTAATTTTAAGAAAATTTCACTAAAGGACAGATATTCAGTTTAATAAGTGGAAAACACACACACTCACGCATATACCTCAAAACATATTCTCTTGAAACTTTAGAACCATATGAGTAAAGAGACAAAGCTGAAAACTTCTAAGCTGAAGGAAGTGGGAAACAGGTATATAAAATTTACTATAAATCCTGATGGCATTAGGCTTCTTCACAGCAGCATTGGAAACTAAAGGGAAAATTATTTTCAACCTAGAATTTTATACCCAGCCAAGTTACAGTCGAATGTAAGGGTAGACTAAAAACTTATTAAACATATGAGTCTCAAAAAACTTTCATTCTTTATCCTGCATGATGTACTCTCAACAAGAGGAGGGAATAAATTCAGAGAGAATAAGAAAGGGTGGAGAGGTCTTAGCCAAGGAAGAGGCAAAGGTAATTCCCAGCATGATCATGAAAGGATGTTCTGTAGTGACAGCTGTGCCTGAAAACACCACTGCAACAAAAGTGGGAAAAGAGGGTTCCAGAAAGAACAGATGTTCTAAGGGGGGAAAGGGGAACTGGTAATGTTGACAGAATTTAACAGTTCTGCTGGAGAACTTGGGGAACAATTAGTGAGAGAGAAATAAAGATAAGAATTAGGAAAGAGTACATGTTAGTGGGGAAAATGAAAACTATATAGAATAATAGTATGTAATAGTATATATACATTATTGTGTGTGTGTGTGCTCAGTCACTAAGCTGTACCCAACTCTTTGTGACTCCATGGACTGTAGCCTGCTAGGTTCCTCTGTCCATGGGAGTTTCTAGGCAAGAATACTAGAGTCAGTTGCCATTTCCTCCTCCAGGGGATCTTCCTGACTCAGGGATCTAACCAGGGTCTCTTGCATCTACATGCATAGGCAGATTCTTTACTATTTGAGTCACCTGGGAAATTTATGTGTGTGTGTGTGTGTGTGTGTGTGTGTGATAGTGATCAAGACCATCCTCAAGGAAAAGAAAGGGAAAATGGTTGTCCGATGAGGCCTTACAAATAGCTGAGGAAAGAAGTGAAAGGCAAAGGAGAAAAGGAAAGATATAGCCATTTGAATGCAGAGTTCCAAAGAATAGCAAGGAGAGATAAGAAAGCCTTCATCAGTGATCAGTGCAAAGAAATAGAGGAAAACAGTAGAATGGGAGAGACTAGAGACCTCAAGAAAATTAAGAGATACCAAGAGAACATTTCATTCAAAAATGAGCACAATAAAGGACAGAAATAGTATGAACCTAAAAGCAGCAGAGTATATTAAGAGGTAGCAAAAATACTCGGTAGAACTATACAAAAAAGATCTTCATGACCCAGATAAACATGATGGTGTGATCACTCACCTAGAGCCAGACATCCTGGAATGTAAAGTGGGCCTTAGGAAGCATCACCACAAATAAAGCTAGTGGAGATGATGGAATTCCAGTTGAGCTATTTCAAATCCTGAAAAATGATGCTGTGAAAGTGCTGCACTCAATATGCCAGCAAGTTTGGAAAACTCAGCAGTGGCCACAGGACTCGAAAAGGTCAGTTTTCATTCCAGTCCCAAGAAAGGCAATGCCAAATAATGCTCAAACTACTGCACAATTGCTAGCAAAGTAATGCTCAAAATTCTCCAAAGCCAGGCTTCAGCAGTACATGAACTGTGAATTTCTAGATGTTCAAGCTGGATTTAGAAAAGGCAGAGGAACCAGAGATCAAATTGCCAACATCTGCTCTATTGACTATGCCAAAGCCTTTGACTGTGTGGATCACAACAAACTATGGAAAATTCTTAAAGAAATGGGAATACCAGAACACCTGACCTGCCTCCTGAGAACTCTGTATGCAGGTTAAGAAGCAACAGTTAGAACTGGACATGGAACAACAGACTGGTTCCAAATAGGAAAAGGAGTACTTCAAGGCTGTATATTGTCACCCTGCTTATTTAACATATATGCAGAGTACCTCATAAGAAATGCTGGACTGGATGAAGCACAAGCTGGAATAAAGATTGCTGGAGAAATATTAATAACATAAGATAAACAGATGATACCACCCTTATGGCAGAAAGTGAAGAAGACCTAAAGAGCCTCTTGATGAAAGTGAAAGAGAAGAGTGAAAAAGCTGGCTTAAAACTCAACATTCAGAAAACTAAGATCATGGCATCTGGTCCCATCACTTCATGGCAAATAGATGGGGAAACAATGGAAATGGTGGCAGACTTAATGTTTTCGGGCTCCAAAATCACTGCAGATGGTGACTGCAGCCATGAAATTAAAAGACACTCCTTGGAAGAAAAGCTATGACCAACCTAGACAGCATATTAAAAAACAGGGACATTACTTTGCCAACAAAGGTTCGTCTAGTCAAGGCTATGGTTTTTCCAGTAGTCATGTATGGATGTGAGAGTTGAACTATAAAGAAAGCTGAGTGCTGAAGAACTGATGCTTTTGAACTATGGTGTTGGAGAAGACTCTTGAGAGTCCCTTGGACTGCAAGGAGATCCAACCAGTCCATCCTAAAGGAGATCAGTCCTGATGTTCATTGGAAGGACTGATGCTGAACCTGAAACTCCAATACTTTGGCCACCTCATGTGAAGAACTGACTCATTTGAAAAGACCCTGATGCTTGGAAAGATTGAAGACAGAAGGGAACAACAGAGGATAAGATGGTTGGATGGCATCACCGACTCAATGGACATGAGTTTGGGAAACTCTGGGAGTTGGTGATGGATGGGAGGCCCGGCATCATGCAGTCCATGGGGTTACAAAGAGTCAGACACGACTGAGCTGACTGAACTGTATGTGTGTGTGTGTTATTATAATTAGAAATATATGAAATAACTTACATCCTGCATATAGTAATGTATTACTGTACATATATAGTAATAATGAAGTGTACAATAAGAGCATAAACAATCTGATTTAACCAAGGCTTACTAGGAGGGTAAGGGGAAGGAACATGAGATGTGTGTTCTAGGTAAGATAGGTGAAATAATCTCACCTTTCATAGTAGGAAGTAAAGAGATAGCATCTGAAATTTTAAAGACAATGTAAGAAGATTATTTAAAATATAAAGGTAAATAGCATGAGACATGGTGAGCAGAGTTGACGTTGCTGGCTACCTGTGAGGGGTGAGAATCGGAGGTAAAGATGGTAGAGGTCAGGGTTGCTGATTTTGTTATACATCTTGTAGTGCTATTTGGCTTATTAAACTGTTTATATTTATTACTTTGATAACAATTTAAGATTGATTTAGGACAACAACCAGTAGGAATTTACCAGGTAAATAAAAGGAAAAAGAGCAGCCATCAAAGAGAGGTTTAATTTAGCTCATCTCTGGATCCTAGACACTTCTTAAAATACATGTTTTTTAATAAAACTGAGTAAACTGGTTAATTTTCCTTATTTCACATCAAAATGACTCAAGAGGAGTACTAGGTCTGAATAAGATGGAGGAAGCACATGCTTACCCTGTCTCTCACTGAATTTAACAATAAAATATGGACAGGATACATTGAGCAGCTATTTGAGATCTCTGAACAAGACATGATAGCAGGTGGATTGAGTAAGACCAGAATCTGAACTACCACTGAACTGGCTGTTTCCCCTTTCTCGCCAGAATCTCCTGGTCCTGACTCAAAGCCATCTGAAAATGGAAGTGGGTACTCTCAGCAAACTATTAATAGAAATAGAGGGAACTTCATCAACCTGATAAAAGGTATCTGTAGCCCCTACAGCTGGCACCATACTTAATGGTGAAAGACTGAGCGCTTTCCCTCTAAGATTGGGAATAAGATAGGGAGAACACAGCTGTACACCCGTCACTCCTCTTCAGCGTCAAACTGAAAGTCCTAGCCGGTGCAACAGCAAGAAAAATAAGTAGAAGTATACAGATTGGAAAGGAAGAAATAAAACTGTCACTATTTGTATTTAATATAATTGCTTATCTAGAAAACCCCACAGAATCTACCCCAAAAAACCCCCAAACAGCACCCCAAATAAACTGTCTTTCAACTAAGTGAATTTAGCAAGGTCAAAAATTAATCATTTTTATATCCTAGCAATTAATCATTAAAAACCAAAAAATTTAAATATGTATACCATTTACAAAAAAAGCTCCACCTAAAACTGAAATACTTAGGTGTTTGTCTCTGTATAACCCCATCAGATCACATTGGTTCCCATGGATGTCAGTGTTTCTGTGGAACCAAGCAATATTATACAGCTCTGTGACCAGCAGTAATAAGGATCTTTGGAGCTGCTCTCTTTTTAAGGTTTTTTTTTTTCTCATGTGGATCACTTTTAAAGTCTTTATTGAATTTATTACAATATTGTTTGTGTTTTATGTTTTGGGTTTTTTGCCCTGAGGCATGTGAGATCTTATCTCCCTGACCAGGGATCAAACCCACGCCCCTGCATTGGAAGTGAAGTGAAAGTGGCCGTTGTGTCCGACTCTTTGCAACCCCATGGGCTGTACAGTCCGTGGAATTCTCCAGGCCAGAATTCTGGAGTGGGTACCCTTTCTCTTCTCCAGGGGATCTTCCTGACCAAGGGATCAAACCAGGATCTCCTGCATTGCAGGCAGATTCTTCACCAACTGAGCTATCAGGGAAGCCCTGCATTGGAAGGGGAGTCTTAACCACTAGATCACCAGGGAGGTCGCTGTTCCTCCATATTTATGACAGAAAACAGAATTCTTAGTGATTCTTATATCATTTCTTAAATCCCTGACACTCTTTCTTTTGATAAAGAATTAAAATAGGTTAAAATGTTGCAAAATTTCCATGTTGTTCAAATGAACAGGGCGGAGGGATCTGAACTTGGTTTCCAAAAGGGCAAGCCTGCTGGTGGGGGAGGGGTAAAGACAGTCACAGGGGCGGTGGTCTTGACTCAGTGAGGAGAGGCATGGATTAGCAGGGTGTCCAGCACCCCCACTAAACTGCCTTGACAATGGTATCAGCCTTTGCTTTTCCAGCACTGATGATTAACTCTAGGGAATCTTTCGTCTCTATTTTTAAAATGGGCCATTGATAGGCAGGACCCACACATAAATATGCTTATCTTCAAGGACGTAGCTGAATCACTGTGGAGTGTTTAGAGGAAAACCGAAGCCTCTCAAGTTTGAGAAGGATGATCTCAGTCACCAGTGAAAAAGAACTGGGAAGGCAAGAGTCCCAAACGTTTACCTGCCACAGTACTGTTTTAAAAAGTGTTTGTGATAAGATACAGAGAACAAGCTAGTGGTTACCACTGGGAGGGGGTCCATATCGGGGTGGGGGAGTGGGAGGTACAAACCTTTGGGTAGAAGATAGGCTCAAGGATGCATTGTACAATGGGGAATATAGCCAGTATTTTGTATTAACTGTAAATGGAAAGTAATCTTCAAAACTTATATAAACAGTTAATAAAATTTTGAAGTGTTTGTGATAAAGCATCATACACAAAAAAGCTGAAGTCAGGCAGCACAGAGAAAAGTGGAGAAACTCCATCAGTCCTTTTGTGACAGATAGCTTATATTATATCTCTGATCATTTCACTTGCTGGGCATGTGTGCTCAGGCACCTCCAACCCTTTGCAACCCTCTGGACCATAGCCCACCAGGCTCCTCTAGCCATGGGATTTTCCCAGCAAGAATGCTAGGGTGGCTTGCCATTTCCTTCTCCAGAGGACCTTCCTGCCCCGGGATCGAGCCCCAGTCTTCTGTGTCTATCATCCCTCCCCCCCATATTTCTAGCTGATTCTCACAAGATAAGTATTTGTACTCTAGCCCAGCTTTAGGAAAGTCACCAAACCATAATTTCCTAGAAAGATGATGGTGGTCCAAGCTGGAGAGTTTCTCTGTGGCCTTGGCAGGCTGTCATGTACTGAATTAAGGAGATAGTTGTTGTTCAGTTGCTAAGTCATGTCCGGCTCTTCTCGATTCCATGGACTGCAGCACGTCAGGCTGGACTGGCAATAGGTATTTGAGGTACTTGGCAATCAGCCCACCTGAGTGTTCCTGTGGAGCACGACTGTAGCTACCAGCATATGCCCTGTGGAGGGTGGGGGAACGCTGAAATACGAAGCGTGGTTTTTACCCTCAGGAAGTTTATGGTATATAATTGGGGAGGTGGGACTGGTAGTCAAGGAACAGCAACAAGTACTGCCAAAGCATGTGTTGTTGCAGTCGATAAGTCGTGTCCGACTCTCTGCGACCCCATGGACTGCAGCATACCAGGCATCCCTGTCCTTCACTGCTCCTGAAATTTGCTCAGATTCATGTCCATTGAGTCAGTGACACTATCTAACCATCTCTTCTGCTGCTGCCATCCCATCCTTCTCCTTTTGCCTTCAATCTTTCCCAGCATCAGGGTCTCTTCCAGCGAGTCAGATCTTCACATCAGGTGTCCAGAGTATTGGAGCTTCAGCTTCCACATCCGTCCTTCTAGTGTAGCTCAGTGTTAAACTGTGGGATTTAAGCCCTGTGCTGTAGTAGTTGAGAGGAGAGGCACCCATGAGGATGAAATCCATAAGCAAAGGAGATGGGGCTCCAGCTGAGCTTTGATACTATTTGTGTGTTTGGATAGTTGAAAAGGAGAGGGAAGGGCATTCCAGGCAATCTAGATAGAGCTACGACAGGCACAGATACAAACACAGTCCTTGTGTTTCCGTAATAAGAGGAAGAATTGTGCCCTAGGCTTGGACCCCCACAGTCCATGGACACCAGACCAGAGGGGCAGTGGACACACGCCACAGCCAATGTGTTGCAAGCACAAAGCCCAGAGCACAAATCTGGGTGCAACACCGGCTGCCTCAAGGAGACCGGGGGGCGGGGTGGTGGTACCCCAGAGCAGGGGTGAGAATGCGAGCCGGGTCTGGGACCCCCAGGAACACACAGGCTGGGGGCCTTAGAAGATGGAGCATGCTTTCGTTTTAGCATGGTCTTATTGACACAGGATGTTTTCAAAAGCAGTTGAAAGGAAGCTTGCCTCAGCAACCCTTGGTCTGTGTTAAGTGTATCTGCAGCATATTGTAAGGCAAACGTAAGCATGTGGGATTTGGGGGAAGTTGGGCAAATCGTCACCCAAATAGGAGTAACCAAGCTGTGTGGAAGCCCAGTGAGATTTTTAGGTTCCTATGGCTGAGAGCTGCTGACGATCCTTGGGGGAAAGTATACGGAATAGTGAAGGCTGTGTTAGGAAGGTGGACTTGGTAGTGAGGTGCCGTCTGGGAAAGAACCCTGAGCGAAGCAGGGCGATGGTGAGGGCATGGTGATGGCCAGGTATGAGTCAATGCCAAAAGGCCAGGCAGGGACGTGAAGATAGACATCCTGCGTGTTTCTAGTGTGGATATCCGGTCAAGCAGCAGATCATTGAAGGAATCAGGAAAGTTGGAGAGGCGACAGGGTTAAGACATTTAAGATATGCTGAATTTGAGATAATGGTGAGATATTCCATTGACAGTCAGTAATTGGATATTAACCACTGGACTGGAATGCCAAGCCAGCTAGAGTCACAGTGATCATTACCATGGAGGTTTTCATTGAAACCATGAAAATGGTTAGCTGCTAAGGAAAGGAGAGAGATCAAGCAAAATGATCAGGGCAGATAAGCTGTGTTTATATAAATATGTATAGTCAGATGTTTCTGAAAGCATATTCTCAGAACCCTTTTCAAAAAGTAAAGAATCCATGTTCAAGCTGTTAAACATAACCTAGGAGATGCTTAGAGATGAAATTATAATTAATAAGTATCTGGCTTTGAGAAGTCACAATAAAGAAACCCCTTCAGTTTGTTTAACCCAATAGTTACCAAATGTGTTCAAAATCTTTTTAATACTTTAACAAGTTCCCAGTCTCTATATTCCTGGTTTTCTTTACTTCAGTTCACCATGGACTCAGTATATTAGATCTCTTAGGAAAAGAGCCTTATGCTAAGTCTAATTCTGACTCATGATACAGCCTTGTTGTATACAGTCATGGCATTTATGACTTCAGAAAATGCATTTGGGATGCTAGTGTTAAGTTGACAGTTAAAAGAATAGTTTATCTCCAAAACTTTGAATAGAGGACCTATTATTTCATGTGATTCCAGGTTTTTTATGGAAAAAGAAAAGGTATTGAAAGTGGAAAAAGTTCTCCTCTCACTAACTTAAACTACAGAAGGGGAAAAACTGACTTATATAACCGGGAAGTCCCCAGACCTCAGGTTCAGCTCAACCCAAGGGCTCCATAGGACCCTTGTGTCACTGTGGAGTGACACGGGGCCCAGGACCCTCTCCTTTTGGCTGTGCTTTTTCTGAGGTGGCTTTGTTCTTACAGTCTTTCTCCATCTGGTGGCAAAGATGGCAAGGATAGCCGTGTAGCACTAGGCACTGCATGATTCTCTGCTGGTAATCCCATCAAAGGGGGGCATGTCTTTGCCCGTACTTCCAGCAGAAGTCCTCAGAGCACTGCAGCAGGTCTGTGAGGTCACACGCCCATCTCTGAACCCATCACTGTGACCATGGTGATGGGGTACTGTTAGGTGGTCACCTCTCAGTCCTGTCTCCACTTCTAGACTTTGAGATGAGAGGGGGCTGTATCAGTCCCATCTAAACCACGTGTTAGGAATATGGGAAATGCCCTGGAAGAAGTACTAAATAAGCAAAACACATGACCACAGGTTTTGGGTTTTGTTTTGTTTTTTCTGGCGGTTTTGACAGCTACCTTCCAAGTGACAGCTGCTGACCTCTCAGGTGAGGGCTTTCTGGAGGCCAACACTGTTGTCACACCTGTTTTGTTTTGCACTCAGCACAGCATTCATGGTACATGGCCCTTACCAAATGCAAAATAATGATGATTAGGCCAGTGATTATATACACTGTTGTTCAGTTGCTAAGTCATGTCTGACTCTTTTCGACCCCATGGACTGCAGCACACCAGACTCCTCTGTCCTCTGCTATCTCCTAGAGTTTGCTCAGATTCATGTCCACTGAGTTGGTAATGCCGTCTAACCATCTCATCCTCTGCCGCCCCCCTTCTCCTTTTGCCTTCAGTCTTTCCCAGCATCAGGGTCTTTAACAGTGAGTCAAATCTTCACATCAGGTGGCCAAAGTATTGGAGCTTCAGCTTCACCATCAGTCCTTCCAATGAATATTCAGGGTTGATTTTCTTTAGGATTGACTGGTTTGATCTCCTTGCAGTCCAAGGGACTCTCAAGAGTCTTCTCCAGCACCACAGTTCAAAAGCATAGCATCCATTAATTTTATCTTTTGTTTAATTCCTAGACTGAGTACTTTGTAAATAAATGCTTGGTTTTCTAAGTACATGTAAGGAGAATAAATATTCTAGTTACAGTTTTCTCATGGGACTTTCCAGTTGCTGGGGTTCTGAATGAAATTGTCAAGTCTTTTTTGACAGTGCTCTGATGATATTGCAGTGGGTTTTCCCTTCAATGAAAAGAACTAGATTGGATAATTTTCATTATTTTTTCCTTTTAGGTATGTCTATTTTAAAGGCTATTAAAAGCCTTATGTTTCACATAGCTGGTATGGGTTGAATAATCCTTTCCATAAAGAATAATATCCATAGAGCCCTGCTAGGAGAATCTGAAACTTGTGGGTTTTGTGCTAGCCAAAGGGGAAAGTGCTACATTTGACTGTGAGTCATCATGACCTCAACCATTCTGCCATCGTATTTACATAAGAGTCGTTGCCCAGAAAGAGAAAGCCCTGACATAATCTCAGAAACAAATTCATGTGCTCTAAGTCTGGCTTGAGTTAACTCATAGGACCCACAGCAAATATTGGGCTGGCCAGAAAGTTCATTTGGATTTTTCCATAAGATGTTACAGAAAAGCCTGAATGAACTTTTTGGCCAACTCAACATATGAAGGCTGTTAAATAACAGCTATTATTGTTACTCTAGTTCTCTTAATACTAAAATATTATTTTTCCTGCCTATCCTGTAGCTCGGAGAAGGCAATGGCAACCCACTCTAGTGTTTTTGCCTGGAGAATCCCAGGCACGGGGGAGCCTGGTGGGCTGCCTGCCGTCTATGGGGTCACACAGAGTCGGACACGACTGAAGCGACTTAGCAGCAGCAGCAGCCTGTAGCTCATAATTATTGTACTTGCATGTGTGCTGAGTCACTTCAGTCTTGTCAAGCTCTTTGCAACGCTATGGACTGTAGCCCCCCAGGCTCCTCTGTCCATGAGATTCTCCAGGCAAGAATAGTGGGGAAGAAGATGCCCTTCTCCAGGGGATCTTCCCTACCCAGGGATTGAACCCACACTGGGTTTTTCACTGCCAGCGCCCCCTGGGAAGCCCAATTATTGTACTTAGAAGTGTAAAAGTCAGCTGGACATCTCTTTAGAAAGGCTAAGCTACTGACTGCTCTCGATATTAAACAGCAGCAGACCTGGAGATTCCAAATTTAACTCCTCATCCAGGCCCAGTTCAAGAAATATTTAGATATAAATGAATATATATTTAGTTTTATATCTACTATTTATATATAATTATGATTATTATAATTATAAATTATATATATTTATAAATAAAGCCACCTCTGAGTTTTTCACTGTATCTTTTCATCTTTGGTGAGTTAGATAGGAGCGTATGTTCACCAAAGGTATCTGATAATAAAAGTGACAGAAGGAGAGGGTGAGATGTATAGAGAGAGTAACATGGAAACTTACATTACCATACGTAAAATAGATAGCCAATGGGAATTTGCTGTATGGCTCAGGGAACGCAACAGGAGCTCTGTATCAACCTAGAGGCATGGGGTAGGGAGGGAGATGGGAGGGAGGTTCAAGAGGGAGGGGATGTATGTACACCTGTGGCTGATTCAAATTGAGGTTTGACAGAAAACAACAAAACTCTGTAAAGCAATTATCCTTCCCTGCCCAAATAAAAAATGCCAGAAAGAAAAAGCATTCCCCCTGAGAACCTTAAATCCAAGCTCTATTTATAATTTCTCTTCTCAGGTATACCTAAGTAATTTACCCTTTTGTTTTTCTTCACCAGATCTAATTATATCTTTTAAAACTGTTTGCTTACTTTATCTTTCTCTCTATGTATTTTGTCCTTTTTGAAATTTTCTGTTTTTTAATTTTTACAGTGTTGTGCTGGCCTCTGCCATAAAGCATCGTGAATCAGCCATAATTATACGTGTATCCCCTCCCCCCCAGCCTCCCTCCCTTCCCCTCATCCCACCTCCCCAGGTCATCACAGGCACTGGACTGGGCTCCCAGTTGTTACAGCAGCTTCTCACCAACTATCCATTTTATGCACAGTAGCGTATATATGTTGATGCTGCTTTCTCCATCCGTCCCACTCACTTCCACCCCCACTCTGTCCACAGGCCCATTTTCTACGTATATTGTTCCATGAACCACTTCAAAGTAAGTCATAGGCCTGATACGCTGTTACCTCCCAACACTTCGGTGTGTATTTCCTCAAAACGAAAACACTCTCCTACATAACCACAGCACAGACCTCAAAATCAGGAAGTTAACATGGATACTGCATTAACATCTAAAACGTATTCAGATTTCGCATGTCCCGATAACATCCTTTTTACCAAAAGGAAACGGTCCAGACTATTTGTTACAGCTTCGTTAACATAGCAGTTACCTTTCCATCCAAAGCAGGGCCTCCTCTTTCTCTGACTTTCACAACCTTGGCACTTTTGAAGCATGTAAGCCAGTTATCTTGTGGCACATCCTTTGGTTTGGGTGCGTCTGATGTTTTCTCCTTTTAGATTCGGTTTGGCTGAATTCTCCCAGAAATGATTCTGTGTTTTCCTCAGCGTATCCGATTAGGTGACACCCCGGTTGTCGATTTGTCCCATCCCTGGTAACGTTAACTTTGAACATTTGGTTAAGGTATTATCTCCACTGTATTCTCCACTGTGAAGTTACTGTTTTTCCTTTCTGTAGTTAATGCTGTGTCTCCTGAGCATACATTTTGAGACTAGGCAGATATTTTGTTTTTCAGCAAACTTCATCCTCCATGGATGATTGTTGCTTGAATCAATTGTTGCTACTGGGGTTGCCAAGTCGTGATTTTTCCCAGTTCTGTCATTCCTCCTGCGTTTATCGCTGACATTCTAAGCTAAGGAGCTGCTCTCCCTCATCCCTTCGTTCTTCTGTTTTTTGTCAGTATGCTCTCGTGAATCTCTGTCTTACTTCATAGGTTGTCTATTGCCATTCTTGGTTATTTTAGCGTTCAAGTAGCTCTAGATTTAGCCAGCGCGAGCCCCTTTAAGACAGTTCCCTTGTCCTTTTGACATGCTTCAATCATTTTTTGAATCCGTCCCTATTTTGTGACACAAAATATAAATCCAAGTGCTTTTGTCACTGATTTTCTGCACTGGGGCAAACACTATTTCTTTGAGCCATTTGGGGGGGCACAGCCTATTCATTTAGGTCAACCTGTTAATACAGAAGACACATTCTAACCTACTCCCTTTTAACCAACTCACCAGTCAACCTACCATGTCGAGTGGATGTCGAGAGCACCCCAAACACTGGCAGCGCATCAGCTTCTCTGTAATACACTCTCTCCCTTCTGCTTCCACCCTCCGAGCTGTGGTTTTGTTTCATAGGAGACATTTCATCAGGGCCCTCGGATTTAACTACCTTTTATTGTTATTGTTCAGTCGTGTCTTTCTCTTTGCGACCCCGTGGACGGCAGCACACCAGGCCTACCTGTCCTTCACCAACTCCTGCAGTTTGCTCAAACTCATGTCCATTGAGTCGGTGATGCCACCCAACCATCTCGTCCTCTGTCATCCCCTTCTCCGTCTACCTTACACATAGCAGTTCCCTACACAGAGCAATTGCACTGAATAGAACGCTCTGTCATTCAGAATCACTGATAGTGGAGGAACCTCCACTATCAGTGAGAAAAATAAAACCTCCACTATCAGAGAAAAACAAAGATCTGAGATGATACAGCCACCACATATGTTGAATATTTTTCTTCATTATGAAGAGAGATGTATTATAAACAAGACTTAGGTAATCATCCATTCTAATCTTTAAGTCTCCTATCTTTAAGGATAGTTTTTAAGTTTGAGATAGTTTTTCCCCTGGCCATTGGCCAGGGCCTAAAAGAACATAATTATAGTGACTTTTTATTATTACGTTATTTTATCTACAAATCTTGCTATACTTCATCATTAACTTTAAATAGCTCCAGATTTTTCCTGATCCTTTGGCTAGAATTGTTATTTCTGGTGACCACACGAGGGTGTCTGTGAGCTTGGCAGAGGAGTATTTCAGCTAACTTCAGCAACTAATAGCTCTCATCATTGCACTGTATTTGGAAGGTCTAATTTATAAGTGTAATCGGATTAACCAGAAGGCCTGAGTCAGTGTTCCTTCCTTCTTTTGACTATGATATGAGAGGCTTTTATGAATTGAATTCTGAACTTTTAGTTCTATCATGGGGGACAGAGAAATTTCCTGAGGTCAAGAACTAAGAGATCCATATCCTTTTCCTGGCTCCACCACTGATGGGTAGCTTTGAACAGTCATATGTTTCTGGATCTTAATTTCTTTTTCTTTTTTAAAGGAATTTTCTTTTTTTACTTAAAATTTTTTTATTAAAAAAATTCTTTTAATTAAAAATATTTGTTTTATTTTATTTATTTTTTGACTGCACTGGATCTTCGTTGCTGCCAGCAGGCTTTCTCTAGTTGCAGCGAGCAGGGGTTGCCCTCTAGTCTCACTGTGTTGGCTTCTCTTGTTGCAGAGCACAGAGGGCTCTGTAGTTGTGGCACACGGACTTAGTTGCCCCGTCTCATATGGAATCTTCCCAGACCAGGGATCGAACTTGTGTACTCTGCATTGGCAGGCGGATTCTTAACCTCTGGACCACCAGGGAAGTCCTGACATTTTACATTTTTAATGGTTGAAAAAAATCAAATGTAGAAAAAAATTATGTGACACATGGAAATTATATGAAATTCAAATTTCAGTGCCCATGAATAAAGTTTTATTGGAACACAGCCCCGTTCATTTCCGGACTCCAAGGGAAAAATTGGATAGTTGCAACATAGCTCATATAGCCTATAAAAACTAAAAGATTTACTGTCTGGCTCTTTACAGACAATATTTGCCAATTCCTAGTTTAGAATACAATAATCAAAAAGATACAGTCTGCCTTTGCTTTCTGCATTGTTACATACCTACCCTAAGATAATTATTTAAAAATGGAATCTGCTTAAATCAGAGGGAAGGAAAACAGACATCTCAAAAAATTATTTAGGTATAAAAGATAAAAATTATCTTTCCTCCCAAAGTGATATGCATGTCCTCTGACAAATCTCAGAGTATATCAAGTGTGTATTTTGGGGTTTATATAAGGTTTAAGTCACAATAATAAACAGCATAACTATATTAATAATTGGAGGGAAAAAAATCCAGTCTGGTCCAGGGTGTTTTTTATTGTTTATGCATATTACAAGTGACAAAGCAGATTCTCCAGTCACAGAAAAATGAGAAGAATGAAGCTAGAAGACTGTCCACGCAGCTCTTAAACATGCCTTTCCAGGCTTCCCTGGTGGTCCAGTGGATAAGAATCTGCTGCCAGTGCAGGAGACATGGACTCGATCCCTGCTCTGGAAGGATCCCACATCCCTCGGGGCAACAAAGCCCGTATGTGCTACGGCCACTGAGCCTGTGCTCCAGAGCCTGGGAGCCCTAACTACTGAGTCCATGGGCCACAACTGCTGAGGCCCGCACCCCGAGAGCACATGCTCTGCAACAAGAGAAGCCACCACAGCTAGAGAAAAGCCCTCACAGCAACGAAGACCCAGCACAGCCAAAAGTAAATGGATTGATTAAAATTTAAAACAACAACATTCATTTCCATGCCTCGCATCTTCCCTCATGCTCATGTTGTCCCGTCTGGTTGGACTGCCCGTCACCCACTTCTGTGTCATCCTTCGAGGCTGACACCCACCCACCCACCCCCAGCAGAATTCACCCCTCCATGGCATCCCCAAGCCCTGGTCACACTGCGATCTCTTACTTTGATGGGTGTCAGAAAGCAAGCTTCCCAAGAGCAGAGTTCATGCCCCATTTAGGCATCTGCTTGGGCATCTGATACCTGGTCAGAGCTCAATAAATTCTTGATGAATCAGTAAATCAGTACATGAGTGTGTAATTAATTTGGTCATTTAAAGCTTTTGTGAGGTCCCTCAGAGGGATGATAAAAGCTGCCAACTCCTCGGTGTTTTCTGGAAGGCTGAACCTTCTGTTTCTGTGAGTTTACTGTTCACTCGCTGACTATTGCCTAGATTGGCAAAGGACCAAATGGCAATAAGTCTCACTCCCTAGTTTTTCCTACACGTGTTGGTTTGTGGCTGCAGAATGAACACTTGTGAACCAGGGAGCCAGAACTGAGTTTGATTTCCAGTGTATCCAGTGACCGTAGACGAGTCATTTAATCCCTTGGAAGCTGCATCTCCCCATCTGTAAAATGAATCTACTCATAGCAGCTACCTCACAGAACTATAAAAAAACCAAATGAGATAGCATATGTTCAAGTGAGGTGTTATGACTCACTATCATAAATCTGTATAATAAATGGAGAATTAATCTTAGAGCATGGGGAACTAATTTTTAAATTCATAAAGAGCTGTTGACTTAAATTTGATATTTTGGGGAATCATGTTGAGTATGTACAGTAACTCATTTTATTGGAGGAAGAGTTGATACTTTGATCGTAACTTACGTTGATTAGGATGAACAGTCCAAGGAATTAGATTCTTTCCTGTCCCCACCAGTTTTGCAGAGGTGTGATGATTGTAGGATGATTCTAATTTTATTTCTAACTTGTGCAAGCAACCACTCATGGTAGAATGTCTTCCTTCTGAGATATGAGGCTGAGTGCATGCATAATGCATGCTGGTATACTGTATTTCCTTCAGCTCTAAATTTCTGTGGTTTGATGTAAGCCTGGTAACTGGGAGTGAATTCTGTTTTACCACTAATAGACATTACAAAGTTGAAAGTGCAATTCAGCAGAAAAAAATAGCACCCCCTCTTTAACAGCAAATCTTTGGGAATGATAGGATGAAAGAAAAAATAACCTCATAATTAAATACTAACAGTACTTTAAAAGTTAACAATACTCAAAATAGCAATCAAAAAAATTTGCTGTACTCAAAATTATTCACGAAGAAACATGTACATAGTAAAGGTATCCCACCAGAAATACAGATAATATGATTATCTGCCTGACTATAATTCATAAATTGTTCATCTAATTCAAGTATACCTGCTTATTACCTAGCATTTCCTTATAGTATTCTTGAGTATTTGAAGATAAAAGTTACCCTAAACATTACAATATGTAATCTTTACCTAAAAATTGAAGTTTGCTTGAGGTCCGGAGTCTTCCTACTCTAATCCATTCTACATAGACTGCTGAGTTAAATTTTCTTAAATGTCAACTCTGGACCTGTCACCCTAGATCAGAAATCTTCAGAAATTGTGCCATGGCCAAGGTGAAATACAGTCCTCTCTTCCTGGCACCCAGAGCCCCCACAGCATGCCCCAGCCTACAAATACCCAGCTGACACTCTACCCAAGCCAAACTCCTCCCCAGACACAGCCCATTCTTGCCTTCCCCCCCCCCCCCCCCCGCATTTTTGCTAATGTTTGCTTGCCATCCACAGCCCATTCCCTTCCACCACTCCCTCTTTCGGATCTTCCCTGGTGGCTCAGATGGTTAAGAATCCGCCTGCAATGTGAGAGACCTGGGTTCAATCCCTGGCTTGGGAATATCCCCTGGAGAAGGGAACGGCTACCCACTCCAGTATCCTGGAGAATTCTGTGGACAGAGGAGCCTGGCGGGCTGCAGTCCGGGGGGTCGCGGAGTCAGACACGACTGAGCAACTTTCACTCCCCTTCTCTCGCTCCCTCTTTGCTGTTTCTGTGGGTCACAGGCATCCAGTCTCAGAAGCCCATGCCTAATGCTACCTCTCCGGCCCATCTGCTAGGTGGGTGCGGTCTCTTCCTCCTCCTGACTCTGCCCACTAGGTTTATACCTTCCATGTGGTACTTATACAGCCTGAATTCTTTGTGAAATTGTCTTACTCTCCTTTACAACATGTTTAAGTATTTGAAGCCAGGGACTGTGTTTTCCTCATACTTATTTTTCCTTAGTTCTGGTATGTATTATGTTTAACAAATTATCAATAATTTTTAAAAAAAATTAAGCCACTTAACCCAGCAGCGATTGGCGTTAGGTATTCAGCCCTCTTCCTGGTTCATAGCCGGAGTCTTCACACTGTGAAGGGGAAGGGTCAGACTCCCTGGGGCCTCTTTTATAAAAGCACTAATCCCATTCCGGAGAGCTCCACTCTCGTGACCTCAGCACCTCCCAAAGGCCCTACTTCCTAATATGTCACACCAGGCGTTAAGATTTTAACATACAAATGGGGGGGCAATAGGAACATTCAGGCCATAGAACAATCTAAAATAAAAGATAAGTCTTCTGATCCATAAACATGGATGTCCTATTTGTTTAGATGTTCTTTAATTTTTTCTAAGAATGTTTTATAGGTTTTTTTTTTAGAGAATATGTTTTGCACTATTTTACTTCTTTTGATGCTATTATAATTGGAATTGTTTTCTTGATTTCATTTTCAGATTGTTCATTGCTAATGTATATGAATGCGATTGACTTGTGTTTCTTGTATCCCACAAATCTGGTGAACTTGTTTAGTAGTTTTCAGTGGATTCCTTAGGACTTTCTGCATGTACAGGACTATTTTGTCTGCACATAGAGATAGCTTTAGTTCTTTCTTTCCAATCTTGATGCGTTTTGTCTCAGTTTCTTACCTAATTGACTAGACTCTTCCGTACAGTGTTAAATTGGTGCAGCGTGGGCATCCTCGTCTTGTTACTCATCAAGGAAGAGAACAGTCACTCTTTTATCATTAAGCATGGTGTTAGCTGTGGGTGTTTTGTAGATAAACTTTATCAGTTTGAGGGAGTTTCCTTACATTCCTAGTTTATTGAGTGTTCTTATCATGAAAGAGTGTTGAATTTTGTCAAATGCTTTTTATGCAGCTATGAAGGTGATCTTGTGGGTTTTTTCCACTTTATTCTATTAATATGGTGTTTTGTATTAATTGAATTTCATGTGAAACCAGTCTTGCATTCCTGGGATAAAGCCCACTTAGTCATAGTGTGTAATCCTTTTTTAATGTATTGCTGGTTTTAAGTTCGCTATTATTTTGTTGAAAACTCTTGCTTCTCTTTTTATGAAAGATACCCATCTGTAGTGTTCTCTCTTCTGATGTCTTTTTCTGATTTTTGGTATCAGGATAATACTGGCTTCACAGAATCAGTTGAAAAGAATTTCTTGTAACAGTTCTTGCAAAGAGTTGCTCTTATTTCTTCTATAAATGTCGGGAAGGATTTGATGGTGAAGCCATCTGTGTCTGGACTTTGCTCCGTGGGTAGTTTTTAAGTCAGTAACTCAGGCTCTGTACTCGTTATAGGCAACCTGAGATCTTAAGGGTATTAGATTATATGAGGCTAGGACTCAGAAATGTCTTACCAATTGCTTACGCGTTGCCTCCACAGGGTTCCAAACCAAGGGAGCTGTGAACACAAGAAATCTAGCCAAAAGGGACACCAAGCACCAATGTGTATATGCTAGTTTATTAGTAAGTGGACCAGTACCTGATCTCAAGTGCAATGGCTTGGGGCAGGGCTTGGTTCCCAGCCAGGGATTGTGCTGGGAAAGGACCAGATGCTAGCCACCAGACAAGTGGTCAGTGATAAAGGTCCTGGCCCTTCAGCTTTGCAGACAAGAATTTCCACAAAGAGAGAAAGTATTGGAGCAAGTCGAGTATGTATTCGGAGGAAAAAGAGCACAGTACATGTGGACAGATACACGGACAGACACACAGGCAGGCTCAGAGGGAAAGTCCCTGAACTGCTGAGTCACGCCCTCATGGTAATTTGAATTACTTTTATGGGATATTTCTTCTTGGTTTCCTTTGACCAATCATTTTGATTTGTCTGGTTCAGGTATATCAAATTGGTGTATCTTAGGACTCTCCCATGTGTGTTGCATGCACCTCTTAGCCAAGATGGGTTTTACCGAAAGGGCATCTGGGTAGAACATCCCTTGACATAACTCCCCTTTGGCCTCCAAGGAGCCTTTCTGCGCATGTGTGGTCAGAGCCGTCTCCTGACTTCGAGAGCAAGAAATATGTGCACAGAGCCCAGCCTCCTTGCCTTAACTGCCCTGCTATTCTTGTCTTGGAGTTTCTGTCAATAGAGAATGAATCTCCAGTTGCTGTGCCCTGGGGGGCCCACCTTCCTCCTGCCTCATGCCCATCTACACTCATTGCAGGAGTAGTAAAAGAAAGCAAGACTTGAGCCTGGCAGCTGAAGTGGGTCTTCCTGCTTCCTTCCCTTAGATTCTAAGCCATACCTGCAGAAGCCCCAGCCTGACCTCCCCCTCAGGTGCAGGCACAGGAGAGGCAGAGCAGAGAGAAACAGACCGGCTGGATTTCCCTAAAGGAGACAAGTCATAAGCCAATCAGCTCACTTCACCAAAGCGGGACCCACCAGGAAGCCTATTATGCACTTAGTGTGCAGTGATGGCACACGTGGAAAATGGAGCCCAGTGGATGACCTGGTCTTTGCCAAGTCGGATGGGCAGTTCCACCCTGCCAGATGCCAGGAAGAGAGACACGGCAGACAAAAGCTGAAGGAAGGAGCCAAACTTCCTCTCCTACAAGAAGCAAAGCTGTGGATCATATCCAGTTCATTCTTCCGGTCCCAAACTAATGGTTCCTCTTTTTTTTAAACAAATGACTCACACCTGTTTACTATGGTGAAAGTCATGAAATGGGGGAAATCTGGCATAACTCATAAAAGAACCAACTCTGAAACCGGACAGACCATCCTCTGCATCCTGGCTCCTCTCCGTACTAGCTGTGTGACTGCCAACAACTCACTGTACCTCCCCAAGCCTCAGGCTCTTCACATTAAATGGGAGTGATAACCCTCAAGTAGAGTGCATGACAAGCCTGATAGACATGACCCATGCATATTTCAGCATATAGCAAATAGTAGCCCTCAGTAAATATTTGCAGGGCTTCCCCGGTGGCTCAGAGGTAAAGAATCCACCGGCAATGCAGGAAGATGTGGTTTTGATCCCTGGACCAGGAAGATCCCCTGGAGAAGGGAATGGCCACCCACTCTAGTATTCTTGCCTGGAAAATCCCAAAGACGGAGGTGCCTGGCGGGCTAGAGTCCGTGGGGTCAGAACAAATCAGACACGACTTAGCGACTGAACACCAACAACCAAATGTTTGGTATCATTAATAACTTTAGGTACCTCAGAGATCACAAGGCAACCCCTATGAGTAAACTGAGCCCTGGAAAGATTAAGTGCCGTATCTGAGATTGTACATGTACTTATGGCAGCCGTTGACAAGGCAGTTCTGTATTTTTAGGACTCTTCCTTTCCTTAGGAAATGGAACTGGGGAAGAGGGCGTTGAGGGGAATTATCCTTTCTTACTGTTTTTACAGCATGAACCTTATGACTCCTCTGCCCACCTCAGTCCCTTCTCGGAGTGTGAGATCTCATGCTTCTCCCCCAGGAGACTCGCTGGACCCTTCCAGCCAGGGGTGGTCTCCGAGAGATGCCCTTACCCCCTCTCAGTGTTATGGCCTGTCTCCTCCACATGGCGGAAATCATTCAAGAGCCCCTCTGTGCCCTGCATTCTCCCAGGAACTCCGAGGAAGCAACGAGCTCCTCTGTCAGTCTGACTGAGTGACACACGCATTCCATGATCCTGGCAAGAACCACTGCTGCCCAGGTCCGTGCAAGGGGAGGTTTGCAGGGGATGTCACACAGATGCACACTGAGGCGCACTAACCCCAGCCTCACTGGGTCCTGGAGGACATCTGAGTCTCATTTCATACTCAGTATTTAAAAATAGAAAACCCAAAAGGAAATCTCAACATCCTCTGACCCTGAGTTGTACTCCTCCTCATGTTCTAGAAATTGTGCAATCCTTCCTTAATGATGAGAGAAAGAACCGTAGCATCTGGCTGCAGTGGGGTTTGGGCTAGTGACGGTGATCATAGGATGTCTGCAAAATCTGCAGATGGGTAAGGAAAGATCTCTGACCTTATGTAATAGTTATATAACTTGGTTGTAGTGTGTAGCTCTATTCAGTATTATCAACATAATTGCCAGCATCAATTTTTAGTTATTGAGAACTAGGCTTGTAAAGAATAAACTTTAGGAAAATTAAATGTTTTAGCTTACTGAAATCTCATAATTTCTGTCAGTTGAAAATATTAATAGTTGTTTTCTATGATCATAACAAAGTCTGCTTTTACTACTGTTATAGAACCAGGAACTATTCTCATTTGTAATAACCTATAAGGGAAAATAATGTGAAAGAGAATGTGTGTTTGTATGTCTGTGTGTGTGTGCGTAACTGAATCACTGTTAGTACACCTGAAACTAACACAGCATTGTAAATCAGGTATACCTCAGTTTTTTAAAAATCTGCTTTTAAACTCTAGTGCCCTATAACTTTTAAACTTTTTTGCTAAATGGAAAGCATCAGCCTAATATTTTAAACTTTCTCATAAAATATTTCTTTATTCATGAAGACTCTAGGCATAAGTGATGTCACTTGTAGTTTATGACATGACTTGCCTTTAGCAGTACTCTGCTCTGTGTGATATTATTGTTTTTAGGAAGGCAATTATAATTGTATCACTTCTGAGACAATAAAAAAGTTTTTGTAGGTCTGTATGCAAAGGATTTGAAGAAAAAGATTATTTTACTGACTGCCAAATGTAGCTTCAAGCAAGAACTATTGTGCAGGAACTTTTATAGACATAGATGAAATTCCTTTTGCCATTTGAACAGTGTTTACATTCAGGAAAGTTCACAGTTAAGTCTTTGACATACTGTGAAAGGATCTTTTGTTCTCTAGAAAAACATACTTCCTCATCCTTTGAGTCACGTTGTTTTTATTCCCTTGTTTACTTTTCATGGGAAATAATGCCCACCGCCCCAAGAAATGTCAAGGGAAGAACTGTTTCAGAAATCAAGGTCTTTCTCTGTAAGGGAAAAAGGGTTGGTTACTGGCAGAAAAAAATTAGAAATATTTTTAAAACCTGAATGAGATAAATAATGGAAGCTCAAGCTTCAGAAAAATTGTTTGGATAGGATTTTATTCAAAGCTAAAAAGGGGAATCTTTTTTTATCATCATATTAGCAGTGATCAGGCTCAGGAAATCTGAGACACTGCTTGGGGCTACAGAGTCCAGAGGTACTTTTGAAAAAATTAATTAATTTTTGGCTGCGCTGGGTCTGCATTGCCGTGCACAGGTTTTCTAGTTGCAGAGAGTGGGGGCTACTCTCTAGTTGCTGCAGCGCAGGCTTCTAATCATGCTGACTTCTCTTGTCTTGGAGCATGGGCTGTCGGTAAGCAGGCTCACAGTTGTGGCACAGGCTTGTTGCCTCAAAGCAGGTGAAATCTTACCAGACCAGAGGTCGAACCTGTATTGCCTGCATTCAGTTCATTTCAATTGCTCAGTTGTGTCCAACTCTTTTCGACCCCATTGACTGCAGCACACCAGGCCTCCTTGTCCATCACCAACTCCCGGAGTTTACCCAAACTATGTCCCTTGAGTCAATGATGCCATCCAACCATCTCATCCTCTGTCGTCCCCTTCTCCTCCTGCCCTCAATCTTTCCCAGCATCAGGGTCTTTTCCAATGAGTCAGCTCTTTGCATCAGGTGGCCAAAATATTAGAGTTTCAGCTTCAACATCAGTCCTTCTGTTAGGTAGTTAGAATAGGAAACAAATGTTATGTAGTTAGAATAGGAAACAGGAGTCCAAAATGGTGGTGGCTAGAAGACAAGGAAGGGAAAAGCCCGTGAAAATAGAACAAGGAAGGTCAAAGGAAAGTCCGAGGACCTGAGTGAGAACTTCAGGTAGAACAGCACTCCTGGCTAAGCTCAATTTGCATAGGGCAGGCCTGGGGGAAGATGAAACATATAAAAGGAGGAGCCAAAGCATTCTCTCTCTCTCTCTCTCTCTCTCTCTCTCTCTCTCTCGCTCCCACATGCGTGCGCTCCTTCTCTTTCTCTCTCTCCCCCCACCTTCTCTCCCTCTCCCTTCCTCTCTCTCTCCCCAACATGCGTGCGCTCTTTCTCTTTCTCTCTCTCCCACACTTTGAGAATGGATTCTCCTGTTATTATCTTCTAAATAAAATAGAGCTGTAACACTTATTTGTCTAAGAACTATATCACAGTCTGTTCAAGATCCAAGAGCTGTGACCCACCGAGGGCTTTAAAGTCCGTCACTCCAAATCTTTGTTGTGACAAGACAAGAACTGAGGAACATACACTCGCCTGACATCTGCACTCGCGTGATACTTCCAGTGAACACCCAGGACTGATCTCCTTTAGGATGGACTGGTTGGATCTCCTCGCAGTCCAAGGGACTCTCAAGAATCTTTTCCAACACCACAGTTCAAATGCATCAATTCTTCGGCGCTCAGCTTTCTTTATGGTCCAACTCTCACATCCATAATGACTACTGGAAAAACCATAGCCTTGACTAGACGGACCTTTGTTGGCAAAGTAATGTCTCTGCTTTTTAATATGCTGTCTAGGTTGGTCATAACTTTCCTTCCAAAGAGTAACTGTTTTTTAATTTCTTGGCTGCATTTACCATCTGCAGTGATTTTAGAGCCCCAAAAAGTAAAGTCTGTTTCCACTGTTTCCCCATCTATTTGCCATGAAGTGATGGGACCAGATGCCATGATCTTAGTTTTCTGAATGTTGAGCTTTAAGTCAACTTTTTCACTCTCCTCTTTCACTTTCATCAGGAGGCTCTTTAGTTCTTCTTGACTTTCTGCCGTAAAGGTGGTGTCATCATCATATCTGAGGTTATTGATATTTCTCCTGGCAATCTTGATTCCAGCTTGTGCTTCATCCAGCCCAGCATTTCTCATGATGTATTCTGCATAATAGCAGGCAGAGTCTTAACAATCTGAATCACAGTCACAGCAATCAGAATTGATCTGATTCTGAATCACCAGGGAAGTCCTGGAGGTACTTTTATACTATGTCAGCAGAGAGCCCCTCTGCTAATCATGTGGATTGTCTGCGACATATGTCATGTGACATTTCCTCCTGTTGGTGGAATCCAGAACTAGTTTTATGATAAACTCAGACTAACACCATTCCTATCTGAATTATCTGAGTAATATATATTTATCAATAAATAATATGACTGATTCCACATGTGACTTTAAAACTGATTTTGAAAGGAAGAAGCATCGCTATTTTGTGCATCACCATATGCCCGGTGCTGGCACAGCACCCTGCTCTTTCCTGGACACCCAGTAAACATGTGTTAATCAGATGAATGAAATAAATGCTTAGGCTTTCAGGAGGAAAATTTCAAAACAACAGTCTTTTGAATGAACACATGTGCTTGCCTTTTTTTTTTTTTCAATTATATCATGCTGTAGATATACTCTACATGTTTTTATGCTGCTGCTGTTTAGTCACTTCAGTTGTGTTCCAACTCTGCGACCCCGTAGACTGCAGCTCCTCTGTCCATGGGATTCTCCAGGCAAGAGTACTGGAGTGGGTTGCCAGTCCCTTCTCTAGGGGATCTTCCTGACCCAGGGATGGAACCTTCATCTCCTGTGTCTTCAGTACTGCAGGCAGATTCTTTATCATTGAACCAGTGGGGAGGCCTGAGTGTGTATATCTGTCCTTACCTAATTTGCATTAGGGAAAGAATCCTTGAGGTTTAGGGATTATCCATTCAAACCCTTCATAATCACCCTCAATCTGAGTCATCCAGAAAAATATACCTAGGAGCTTCTTTTTATCTAGGTTGTACCATAAGTCTGTTAGTTGCTTAGTCCTGTCTGACTCTTTGCAATCCCATGGACTGTAGCCTACCAGGCTCTTCTGTCCATGGGATTCTCCAGGCAAGAATACTGGAGTGGGTAGGCATTCCCTTCTCCAGGGGATCTTCCTGACCCAGGGATACAGTAAAAAAGAATCTAATAAACGTGGCTTCTGGAATGAGATGGACTGGAATTTGAATGCTAGCATCACCAGTTGTGTGATGGTAAGTCTCTTAACTTTACGTCTTTGGTTCCTGGCTTGCAAAGTAGAAATAACCATGCCTAACATGAAGAATTGTGAGTATTAAAAATAATGTATGTGAAGTGCCTGGATTGTCAGCAATATGAGGGCAGGGGCAGGGGTCAGGGATGTATTGTTCACACTCTTCCCAATGCCTGGCACAGGCTCAGGGAGACCCTCCTCATTAGTGTTCACTGAGTGAATGAACGAATGAATTCACAGCAGCAAGATGGTTCACCTCTGCATATATCAATCAGGAACATTCTTTTAGAACTTTAACAAGAGAAAAAAAGATAGTACACATTCTCTTCTCTGCATTCTTGGAAATGCCTTTCTTCCTCCAGATGAATATATTCTTCAGAAGAATATAAAGAAAATGGGAAGTGCACATTTGATGGTATCTAATTTTAAAAGAAAGAAATCCTAGTGAACAAGTGAAATAAATTGAAGAGCAAAGCCTAACTTGAAATTTGTAGGCAAAGACCTGCCTTTTCCCTGTCACTTCAGCCTCTTCCATTCTCATTTTTTAAGGTACCCATTTCTCTCAAGTCTTGCTTGGAGCAGCCCTACGGCTGGAAATGTTTTGAGTCCCCATCAGGCCCCGTCTTTTGCAGCTCTGAGCAAACGTGTTCTCAGGAGCTCAGAAGTCGTCAAGTTCTCGTTCCAGCTGCCAGTGCCACAAAGAGGCTGCTGCGCTCCGGGCAGAGTGTGCACTGCGTTAGGAAACAGCAGTTCGGTGTTTGTAATCCTTGCAGGAACATTGAACTTCCTGTGTGAGGTCATGAATGAACAGCAGATCATAAGTGTTAGTACAAGACTGGACATAAAATGCTATTATAAAAGTTACTCTAAGAGAGAGGAGTGTTATTATGAGAGTGTAGAATTCTCCGCCTAAATTTCAGAAAATATTCTTGATTAAAATCCTGAGTTACTTTTTCCCAGTGCTGATATTAATCTGAAAGATATCTGACTCACCTCTACTGAAAAAAACAAATATTTTGTACTAAGCAGTGTCTGTTTCACACTCAGAAAATAAAATAGTAATAATAGTTAACCCTTGGGTTCCCTTGGTGACTCAGATTGTAGAGAATTTGCGTGCAATGCAGAAGACCTAGGTTCAAACCCTGGGTCAGGAAGATCCCTGGAGAAGAGAATGGGAACCCACTCCAGTATTCCTGCCTGGGTAATCCCATGACAGAGGAGCCTGGCAGGCTATGGTCTGTGTGGTCACAAAGAATTGTACACGATTGAGTGACCAACACTTTCAATAATTAACACATAGCACTCAGTGTGGCCAGGCACTGTTCTCAGTGAGTATGCATATTAACCCTCTTGACACACCCATAGAGGGTTGTTATCCTCATTTAACAATGAAGTACCTTACCAAACTAACAAGTATCAAGAGCCAGGATTTGAATCCAAGGAAATTGGTTCCAGTGTCTGTGCTCTTAACCACTCACTATGTTAGAGAACATTTTGAGTAGCAGGAGTACATGTCTCTTCTATTAAGACTGAACAAAATACATATTTTTTGATCACCCAAGAAAAGTGCCTATGGGCAGGGTAGACCACCTCCCTACCTGCTGTTTTTCTTCATGTGCAACATGTCTAGGTATTGTGTGAAGGCTGATATGAGGAAATCCTCAGAGCGAGCTTTCCAAGGGTTTTCCTGTGGCTAAGAGTAGTCACTCCACTTCCCTGGAGAAAGAAATGCTGTAATATATTGAATAATAGCACACTACAAAGCATCGGAGTTCGTCAGCTCACATAAAATCTGTCTTTATTAACTTCCAAGCAGAATCCTTGGGATTTTACATAATATAATAAGAAGTAAGAAAGGAGATAACAAATTCACTCTCCCAGGGTTTGTTCCTTAAGAGCTGCACTTATCCAAACTCACTTAAAACATTTCCATGTGGGAGTGATCATCCCACTGGGCCTCTTCCAGCACACATGGGCCACTGTGCAGAGCTAGAGAACTTGTTCCTTGGAAGAAAAGCTGATGAACCTAGTGCTGTGCTGTACTTAATCACTCAATTGTGTCCAACTCTTTGCAACCCCATGGACTGTAGCCCTTCAGGCTCCTCTGTCCATGGGATTACCCAGGCAAGGATACTGGAATGGGTTGTCATGTCCTCATCCAGGGTATTTTCTCGACCCAGGAATTGAACTGGTGGCCTGCATTGCAGGCAGATTCTTTACCAGCTGAGCTACCAGGAAAGTCCCATGACAAACCTAGACAATGTATTAAAAAGTAGAGACATCACTTTGCCAACAAAGGTCTGTATAGTCAAAGCTATAGTTTTTGCAGTAGTCATGTATGGATGTGAGAGATGAAACAGAAAGAAGGCTGGGTGCCAAAGAAATGATGCTTTCAAACTGTGGTGGTAGAAAAGATTCTTGAGAGCCCCTTGGACTGCAAGGAGATCAAACAAGTTGATCCTAAAGGAAATCAACCCTGAATATTCATTGGAAGAACTGAGAAGCTCCAATACTTTGGCCACCTGATGCAAAGAGCCAACTCATTGGAAATGACCCTGCTGCTGGGAGAGATCAAAGGCAGGAGGAGAAGGGGACAGCAGAGGATGAGATGATTGGATGGCATCACTGACTCAGTGGACATGAGTATGAGCAAACTCCAGGAGATGGTGAAGGCCAGAGAAGCCTGGTGTGCTGCAGTTCATGGGGTTGCAAGGAGTCTGACACAACTGAGCAACTGAAAAACAACAACAACAAGAGGGTGGACTGCCAAAGGGCCGTCTCTGGAAAAAATTCAGTTAGGAAAAAAGAGTCACTTTCTCCAGACTGCCCACCCAGAGCCTAGTGTGGGCAATGGGAGCCCAGTGTGAATTTTACTGCTGCTCACACGGAAAGAGACTGGTGGAAGGGGCACTTGGAAGGAACCCCGGCTCCAGGCGATGAGAAAGTAGCTTTGGCATTCATTCAGCACCTAACTGTTTGTTGCAATCTGCTCACCAGGCACTGTCCCAAGAGGAGAACTCCTGAATGTCTGTCCTTACTGACAAGAGCACAGGCTAGATGAGAACTAGGAGTGTGTTGGCTGACTGCGGCTGGGAGTCTAGGGAGACGAGGTTCTGGATCAGGCAAAGGGATCCCTGAAACTCCAGCGAGAAGATGAAGCAGGGGACCAGTGCAGAGACTCATGCCATGGGAAGTCAAATTGAGACCTGGCTGCTAACAGAGAGATCCAAAGTAGGCACTTGTCCCCAAGGGAAAAGGCAAGTGGTCAGGTAGAACCGAGTGCAGAGAAAGGGGGCAACAACAGGGCTGGCTTGAGGCTGAGCGACATCTGGGGCTAAGGCCACAGCGGGCAGAGAAACCTGTTTCCCTGGTAGTTCAGACAGTAAAGAATCTGCCTGCAGTGCAGGAGATGCAGGTTCAATCCCTGGGTCAGGAAGATCCCCTGGAGGAGGAAATGGCAGTCCCATGGACAGAGGAGCCCTGGAATCACAGAGTTGGACACAACTGGATGACTAACACTTCCACTTTCTTTCAGAGCATACAGAAGCATCTGGAAAAGCTGAACTGAATCTATTATGCTGTAAATTTTCATAAAGAATCGCTGTAAGAAAACAGATACTAGAAATTTTCTTCGTGAATTTTGAAAAATTAATTTTTTATTTCAAAATTCAAAACATTCTGCATTCAAAAAAGTGGTATTAACGTGGGCTTGGAATAAACAGATCCTTACAGACAATTATAGACAAACATGTATACACTCTACTGCCAGATGGTGAGACATGCATAACCCAGTATGGCCTGTGGCAGTTACTACCCAGAAAGAAAGTTTAATTCAATACCCAGATGAAGTAATAAACTCCTCCAAAAGGCTGGGCATTATCTACATTCTTGGTTATTATAGGACTACCATGTGATTCCACATATAAGACTGAAAAAGAATGCTGGGATGCTATTAATAATTACTTTGAGACAATAGATACTAACAAGCACTGTCCCAGTCCAGCAGGTCATGTGATAGACTGGTTATTAGTCGCTTTATTTCTGTTTGTTTTATTTTATGTAGAATGTGGTTTTTCAGGATCCCTCTGGTATTTTGGAATTATGAATTCAGAAGGTATCATCATATAAAACATTTGCATACCAGGAAAAGCGTTCCCCACTCCTCCCACTTACTCTTAATGAAAGTCTTCTTTGCATTATAAACCCATAATGCATTCTCAAATACCACACAGTATGAATTCAAATTAGCATAGCTATCTTGCTACCTGAGATCCTGGGGTTGCCATGGGAGACATTATTCCCATGCTCAGAATCTCCCAAGATTGATGTAAATTACTTTCTTTTAATAAGTAAACAGAGTATAACAACCATCTTAAAGCTAATCATGGACACCACAGCAAGAACAGCCCCTCCCCAGTAAATAGCCATTCTAACTCCTTACAAAAAAGCTGAGCCAGGACACCTCTTCTTAGGTGTTTAGAATTCCAAACGAACTTGACCTGCTACATATGACAGCTAAGTACATCCCCCAAACATTAAATTTCTAGAGGTTTCAAAGTGAAATAATCTATCCACTGACTTTGACTAGCATTGTAGTTTTTCTCAAAATCAGTGATCTTTAGATGCTTTGAAAACTAATTATTCGTTATAGAATTCATATTTTAGTTATGTTTTACCTTATTAATATTTAAGATTGTTTTGTTGTTGTTTAGTCATTAAGTCATGTCCGACTCTTTGTGACCCCATGGACTGTCCATGGGATCTTCCAGGCAAGAGTACTGAAGTGGGTTGCCATTTCCTTCTCCAGATATTTAAGATTACCTTTTTTCTAAAAGAACTGTTATTCTTTCTCAAGGTGTTCATTCTAAGTACATTCCTTCCCCCAGAAAATGCCTCCAACCCTTGTATCCAGATCTTGCCCACAAACAACATCACTCCCTTGCTCTTCTCCTTCGTCCTTTGTGTTCATTCAAGCAGATGCTTGAAGATTTTTTTTAAGAATATGTTTGTATATCTTGGAAGGAAAAAAAAACAAGGAAGGGTTCTTTGAGACAGAAAGTTCTATGTAAGTGTTGTTGATAAGCCCAGTAGTTATCAGAGGCAGAGACTGGACAGGAGAACTTCACAGACTGATTCTGTTTCTCCCTAACCTGTTTTTGTCTTTGTTTTTGTGGGTTTTTCCTTTAAACAGAATAAAGCAATTAATTGTTTGGATACTTTGCTTCAATAAATTGGAAATATCACTTTCCAAAAGTAACTTAATAAGATAAATTTTGAAAAGAAAAAAGAGGGAACATCCCTGGAGGTCCAGTGGTTAAGACTCCTTGCTTCCGATGCAGCGAGTAGGGGATTCAATCCCTGGTTGGGGAACTAAGATCCCACGAGCCTCAAAGCATGGCCAAATATTTTTTTTTTTAAAGACAAAAGTAATCTAATGTTTCATCCTCACCAGGGTGATCCACTCAAGCCCTATTATCTACTAATAATTGCCACCAACAAAAGATAAATCTGTAAGAAACCACAGACTTTGAAATGTATTCTACCTGCTATTTTGAGTATAAACAAATCAGATAGTGAACAGAAGCTCTGAATTTAGCATTAAATAGTCAGATCACTAGATAAAGTTCATCTAGTGCATTTAAAAATAGGCCCGAATGCTAGAAATAGAGGTTTTTAACTAGCAAGCATATGATTTTTACATCAGTGAACTGGGTCTCCTCTGTTTCAGTTAATCTCACCACACTTTGAATGATTACTTTTTTGCCAGATTGATTTATTTTCCCTCTTAGTCTAGCCATCTTTCAGCTTTAAAACTTTCAGCTTTATTGAGCAAAGGGAGTATCTAAAAGAAGTCATTGCATCTTGGTTTGTGTAAGTCTACCAGCAGGAGAATTTTATCACTCCCTCAGGGTGACTGAGAACCGTTCGGGTACCGCTGCCTGGTAAACTACTTCTCTTTATTTATGGTGTGTGAAACGTGAGGGAGAGCAAAATTTGGCCCCCGTGAGCATTCCCCAAGCCTGCACATTGCTTTCCTTCTGTTCCAAACAGTGACGTGAGCAGGCTCTGCCGCAGACAGACCCAAAGGTCACGTTTCCATTTTGTTCAGATTGAGAAATACTTTAGATAATTATCTGTCTTTTGTATCTAAGAAGAATAGGAGCAGGGGGAGGGAATCGTTTCATTTCCTTGAATTTTCTTTGCTGGGCTGTGAGGAGCCCTCTTGAAATTGTAAAACAGAGTGGAGACCCAGCCCACGGGAGCTTGGTTGCTCTCCAGCTCAGCCCACCCCTTTGCTGAGAGGTTGCTGTTGCTGAAATCCTTTGTTCCTACAAACATAGCTCACTTGATGTCCCAAGAGTCTACCTCCACGGGCATAAAGCCAATCTGTATAAATCAGATAACATTTCCTCCTGGATGTATATGCTATCGTTGTTGTTAAGTTGCTCAATCATGTCCAGCTCTTTGTGATCCCATGGACTGTAGCCCATCAGGCTCCTCTGTCTGTGGAATTCTCCAGGCAAGAATACTGGAGTGGGTTGCCATGTCCTTCTCCAGGGAATCTTCCTGACCCAGGGATCGAACCAGTGTCTCCTGCACTGCAGGCGGATTCTTTACCATCTGAGCCACCTGGGAAGCCCTCTTGGATGTACGTAACTACTTCAAAGCTTGCAAACGTGTACTGAAAGGCACTCTACACTGCGTGTTTCAATTATGCTCTGGGCTGTGGGCTGGTGCTTTTAAGGTGCCCAGAGGATGGCAGAGGGAAACCCACAGCTAGGTTAATAAGACTGCTGTGTCGCAGAAGACACCATGAAGGAGGCTTGAATGTGGAGAGAGCCCAGAAGAGTGAAAGCAGCTGTTGTTTGAGAAGTTCAGGAACAACTTCTAGAAGGTGTCATTTTCAGGACTGCTCTCCTCATGTCCAGATACTTGCAGTTTGTCCAAATTATAGTTTTGGATTTTATTCATCTGCTTCTTCATCTTTTTTTCTCCCCACAACCAGTGTCCCTATCTCATAGGTACTTAGTCATCTCCAAACAGATGGCTATGTTCCACAAAACTTCTGTTTAAAGGAACGTGTTGGGAAATTTTTAAATTATGTTCAGAAGTCTCTTAAGCCTAGTGTGCATAATGATGGAGTTTTCCTGGTGGCTCGCATGGAAAAGAATCTGCCAGCCATGCAGGAGACTCGGGCTCGATCCCTGAGTCGGGAAGAGCCCCCGGAGAAGGGAATGGCTACCAACTCTGGTATTCTTGCCTGGAGAAGGTTCTCACCAATCCCTACTGTCTCCAGACTTCAGGCTACACTCTCCTGTATTCTCAGACAGTGTTTCTGTCTCGTGCTTCCCAAAGGAAATAGCAGCTCCCAGGTGCAGTCATAGAAGCCCACCCACCAGAGCTGTGCCAGCGCCCCCTCCTCCCCATCAGAGGCCGGTCTGTCCTGTGTTCCCTCCAGTTCCCTTCGATGACCCCTTTCATGGCCAGGTGATCAGGTCATGGCTGCACATACACAGCTGCACATCCCGAAATCTGCGCTGCCTTCTGCACTTGGCCTCCCAGGACCCCAAGATGGTGCTACTGGGGGGAGTCTTCAAAGGGCGGCACAGAGTGAGCTTAGTGGAGTGGAGACGCAAGAAGAGGGGGGCCCCGAGACGAATGCTGAGGGAGCTTGCTGGCACAGCGCCCAGGACTCTGTCCAGAGGGAGTTAGAGTTCCCAGGTGTCAACAGGAAGTGGGCAGAGAGATGCTGTTAAGGAAGCTGTAGAACTAACGCAGCAGAGAAGATGACCCACTCGTGTATATTACGTAAACCCCCAGTCAGTTACGGTCGTTCCAGGAATCGTTTGTATCCAGCTACCATATCACTAATATGTAATACAATTTGTGTCCTATAATTCTGCCCTCAATTTCATTAGAAAGCTTTATTTTACCTTTTGGTATGTGAGGTTCTAAGTTCATGGCTTACAAAGAGCCTTCACAACCTAAACTGAAAGTGAAAGAGGAACATGAAGAAGCTGGCTTAAAACTCAACTTTCAAAAAACTAAGATCACGGCACCCAGTCCCATCACTTCATGACAATAGATGGGGAAACAATGAAAACAGTGACAGATGTTATTTTCTTGGGCTCCAAAATCACTGCAGATGGTGACTGCAGCCATGAAGTTAAAAGACGCTTGCTCGTTGGAAAAAAGGCTATGACAAACCTAGACAGTATATTAAAAAGCAGAGACATTACTTTGCTGACAAAGGTCCGTCTAGTCACAGCTGTGGTTTTTCCAGTAGTCATATATGGATATGAGAGTTGGACTATAAAGACAGTTGAGCACCAAAGAATTGATACTTTTGAACTGTGATGCTGAGAAGACTCTTGAGAGTCCCTTGGACAGCGAGATGATCCAACCAATCCATCCTAAAAGATATCAATCAGTCTTGAATATTCATTGGAAGGACTGATGCTGAAGCTGAAACTCCAGTACCTTGGCCACCTGATGCCAAGAGCTAATTCATTGGAAAAGATCCTGATGTTGGAAAAGATTGAAGGTGAGAGAGAAGGGGATGACAGAGGATGGGATGGTTGGATGTCATCACCGACCTGACGGACATGAGTTTGAGCAAGCTGAGTTGGTAATGGACAGGGAAGCCCGGCGTGCTGCAGTCCGTGGGGTGGCAAAGAGCTGGACATGACTAAGCGACCAAACTGACTGACTGTCTAGCAAAGCCAAACCCACTGGTATTCTTTTCTCCTCTCCCAAATGTCCTGCTTTCTAACTTGCCTCCTTCAGTTCAGGAGAGCAGTTATCAGGCTTCTATATATTCTTGGTGGCATGGATCCCTCTAGAGCCACTCTGAAGCTTTGAGATGGCCACAGTGGTGACGCCTGTCATGCAGCCATTCATGAATTTACTACACATTTCCTGAGCTTCTGTGCTACCCAAAGACCAGGAGCTACACTGATATGACCCAGTCCTGTCCTCTGGATGTTCACAGTGTAGGACTGATGCCAGATTATATATCTGGTCATATTTGCCTCTGTAGCACTGATTCCAACAATGCTATTTATCACTTAAAGAAATATTTTCTTTATTTTACCTTATTTTTTACTTCTGGCTTCCCTGAGCCTTTGTTGCTGCACGCAGGCTTTCTCTAGTTGCCGTGATTTCTCTTGTTGTGGCGCACAGGCTCTGGGTGCACAGGCATTAGTAGTTTTCAGCTTATGACCGCTAGAGCACGGGCTCAGAAGCTGTGGTGCATGGGTATCTTCCCATGGCTTGTGAATCTCTGCAGGCTGGGGATCAAACCCATGTCCCTGTGCATTGGCAGGTGGATTCTTAACCCCAGGCCCACTAGAGAAGTCCCAGAAATATTTTCTTTAAAAATGTGTGTATAGTATTCACAATAGCCAGGACATAGAAGCAACCTAGATGTCCATCGACAGATGAATGGATAAAGAAGTTGTGGTACATATACACAATGGAATATTACTCACCCATAAAAAGCAACGAATTTGAATCTGTTGAACTGAGGTGAACGAACCTAGAGCCTGTTATACAGGGCGAAGTAAGTCAGAAAGAGAAAAACAAGTATCATATGTTAACGTGTATATTGGAATCTAGAAAAATAATACTGATGAACCTATTTGAGGGCAAGGATGGAGATGCACGTGTATAAAATGGACCTGTGGACACAGCAGAGGAGGGAGCCCTAAGCCCTAAAGTCGCTCAGCCATGTCCGACTCTTTGTGACCCCACGGACTACACAGTCCATAGAATTCTCCCGGCCAGAATACTGGAGTGGGTAGCCTTTCCCTTCTCCAGTGGATCTTCCCAACCCAGGGATCTAACCCAGGTCCCACACATGGCAGGCAGAGCATTGAGACATGTATACTACCTTGTATAAAATAGCTAGCTAGTGGGAAGCTTCCGTATATAACACAGGGAGCTCAGCTCAGTGCGCTGTGATGACCCAGAGGGGTGAGGCTGGGGGGGAAGGAGGCTCAAGACAGGGAGGATATGTGTATACTTACGGCTGATTCACACTGTCGTGTGGCAGAAATCAGCACAATATTATAATGTAATTATCCTCCAATTAAAAACATTTTTTAAAAGAGGGGAAAAATGCATGTTATATATGCACACAGTAAGGGCATCCATTGTATTTATTTCATGTGTGTATTTTGCCCACACTCCAAGTGGTGTTTTTGAGCTGGAGCGGCAGCCTGGAAGGGCCCCTCAGCCACCGAGCCTCAGAGCGCAGAGCCATAGATACTCTCAGCCCGTGAGTGACGTACCCTGTCCTCCTGAACTCTGTGTGTGTGCAGTGCATAGAGCTTATTTCTCTAGAGCCTCTCAATGCCATTGTTTTGTTTTCTGGTTAATGGTTTTAACTCATCGTGGTTGTCCAAGAGTGCAGACGATGCTGGGCCTTTGGAAGCAGAGGAAGACTGTCTTGCTAGATGTGAAAGCACAGGTTTTACAAGAACTCGATGTGCTTTGAGGAAATGGTGGAGGAAACTCAGGGTAAGCATCAGTAGACAATGACTTCATAAACAGGATTAGGATCTAAGATGACGACCCAACAATGCTATGAAGAATAGCTGAAAGAAACGATGGCTGCTGACATAGCCTGACTTTAACGCAAGCGAAACAGAAAACCATTTGCCAAAACTGTTTGATGCTGGAAATACGTCTCCACGAGGAGGATGCTCTGATAACCTGTCCATACTGATTCAGTTAGCGTTTCTATTTTCAGAAAAGAAATCCCCCAAGCTACATGTGTTTGCATGGAGTTCTGGTCAGTGCTTCCAAGCACTTTTAGAACCTGGTCTTATTAAAACCCCCTGTGCTGTTCCCCACCCTAGTGGTTGAGTGGCTTTTCTACCCACCCTTCCTTTTCCCAGCAACTTAACATCTCAGAGAATCCTGTTGACAGGGAAAGCACAATAGATTTTTAAATTGCCACACAGATTTTGTGTTCTCGGAGGGAACACAAGGCTTGAAGGTAAGACTGAAATCACTTGGGCCAGGAAATGCCAGGAAAGATCATTTCGCTTCTGTAATAATAAAAGCACATGGCAGTAGACGTCTCTTGCCAGGGCCACTGTGTGTATCACAGAACCAAAGCATTTGCACACTCTTTGCCGTAGTAGAGATGGCCTTGCGTGGCCAACCTTTTCCTTGGCTGTGGATGTCTGTTGGCCGGTCTTGAACTTACTCGAATGTTGAATGTCAACCTTTTGAAGTCTCTGGAAAATAAAAGATGCAAAAATAGAGCAGGTAGAATATACAAGCACCTGACCGTTTGCCCTGCCTCCACTCTCTGAGGGCTTCCCAGGTGACGCTAGTGGTGAAGAACTCGCCTGCTGTTGCAGTAGACTGTAAGAGACCTGGGGTCGATCCCTGGGTCGGGAAGATCCCCGGGAGAGGAAATAGCAACCTACTCCAGTATTCTTGCCTGGAGGGCCCCGTGGACAGAGGAGCCTGGTGGGCTGCAGTGCGTAGGGCCACAGAGTCAGACACGACGGAAGTGACTTAGCACACCCGCCACTCTCTCTGAATTTAATTAGCAGTTGCTCTGTGAGAAGGCTTACAATGCTCAGCAGGACCAGTGGCAGCAGGCGGTATCCACGCTGGCTTGTCCATGCCAGTGAACTGTTGCCATGCCAGTTTTTTGTGGTTTTCTAACATGGGTTTTTGACAGTCACCTACACAACAATGATAACAACATTTGGTTTCCCTTAAAGGTTGGTTTGTGCTTAGACCGTCTTAGTCCGTGAATCATCCTCTCGATTCCATTATCTACGTTCTGTATTCTCAAATTTTCCAGAAGTCGTCTGCATCTTTTGTTCCTATTTGAATTTAAACAGAAGAAAAAGATGAGTAAGGACTGTAAGTAAAGTTTGAGGCTGCTTTAGGCAGATTCTGCATTGTATTGTAGACAGCCATTCCAACCAGAGAGCAGGAGAGAGGCCGCTGCCCACACACTGGGGGCCACGGAGTCAGCTCAGGCAGGCGGGTCCCCAGAAACTGGAGCTGAGGCTGAGGCAGGCATCAGAGTCGAGCTGCGGGAAAGTGCAGGACCAGGATTCGAGAACCACGTCACAGGGCCAGCAGGGCCAAGTGTTTCCTCCCTCTGTCCGGAGATGGCTGTCCGCTGACCAGTGGCTGAGCGCTGCTGTGCTGTTTGCCAGTTACAGGCTGGCAGGAGGAGTTCCTGCCAACAGCTTATTGTGGAGAGGACTGTATGCAGAAGCTGAAGCTCTTACTTTCTGTTGCCAAACTGCCTCTCCCACATGCATTTAATGCATATTTATTAGGCATCTGGGCTTCCCTGGTAGCTCAGCAGGTAAAAAATCTGCCTGCAATGCAGGAGACCTTGCTTCAATTCCTGGATCAGGAAGATCCCCTGGAGGAGGGCATGGCTACCCACTCCAGCATTCTTGCCTGGAGAATCCCTGTGGACAGAGGAGCCTGGCGAGCTGTGCCCATGGGGTCACAAAGAGTCAGTCGCGACTAAAGTGACCAAGCGTAGCACAGCACATGTATGCAGAGGTCACTGTGCCAGCAATGATAAAGGTAAAGTAGAATATTCATAAATTGGTATTTAGCCCTCCTGTGAGCCCAAGCCTGTGAAACCTATAAAATATTGTTCACCTTAATCAGGCTGGGTATTTTTGTTGCAGAGTAATGGATTTCGTGTAAAGAGTCATTCCTGTGGGGAGGATCTTTTTCAGAAACTTTGAACACAGAGAAATAACATATGATGCACACAGGGATGCATTCCAGAACATTGCATCAGGTGGACAAAGGAGGGTGTTTGAGGGTTACAGTTTCAAATATTTTAAAAGTATTTATTAACCTCATCACTTACACCAGAAAATGAAGTATGCGTAAGTCTCTAGAAGTGTTCAAGCAGAGAGGGGGAGGGTAGACAGAGTGGCGTTGAGTTTCAAGAAGTGGGCAGGCAGGGTCAGGAAGGAGGGCTGGTGGTGGATTGAAGGAGCCTGTGAGAAAGGACAGGAGTCCTTCCTAAGCCCACCCTTCAGGACACGAGAGACAAGAGCTGCTGTGGGACGAGCTGCAGACCCTCCTGCCTGTTACCTGTCGGTGCCCACCTCGTACGAAGACCTTGGCTTCAGGGCCAGGGAACAGTCCCAGTGTGCCCCCATCAGCTCCCCACCTCATGCCCATCTCTGCTTGCTTGCTGGTTCCTAGAGTGTGCTTCCCACTTTTGTGATAAGAGCGCTTACCATGTGAATGCCCTTTGGGGGAGAATTGTTTAGTATGAATGAATATCAGCTATAGGATTTTCAATATTAATGACCACAAATTAGATTATCTCCTTCTTTTTAAGAACTAAGAGGATTACAGAGGACAGGAGGTCATTGAATATGTTTGACAGGTCTTTGACAGGAGGTCAAAGAAAATGTTGCCACCAGCCAGGAGGAAGCTGAGGCTTTGCCAGAGGTTGTAGCTGGAACACAAAGAAGCTGCCTGTGAACAACAGTAGTTTTATCATGGGTTATCATTGTAGAAGTCGCACGTTGTTTATGAAAACTGGGTAAGGAGGAGAAGGAAATGGCAACCCACTCCAGTATTCTTGCCTGGGAAATCCTATGGACAGAGAAGCCTAGCAGGCCCCAGTCCATGGGGTTGCAAAAGAGTTTGACACAATTTAGCAACTGTACTACACATACCATGGACACCCTAAATCTCAAATACTTCTTTAGCCATCCTTTGCATTGAGAGTATTTCAGCAGAAAGTGCTTGCACAACACTTTTAATCGGTAACCCTTAACCCCAAGAAGCAGGTGTGGTAGAAGATTGATGTAGAGTGGGTAGGTGATAAATGGGTACAGGGGTGGACCTGAGGAGTGGAGAGGTAGTTCTGTCTCTAGCTGACAGATTCCTTGTCGAGTGTTGACAGCAGTGGGATAGGCTGTGGTGTCCAGGATTTGGCAGTGCTGATGACCTCACTGAACTGACTTCCCGGTGTGGCTTTGGCTGTTAAACTTCATAACCCGGTTCTTTCCTCCTCCAGTCTACGAACTTCAAATGTTATTAAAAATGGACCCCCCCCCAAAAAAAAAAGAAAACTGGGTAAGGAATCATTGCTTTTTTTAAAGCATCTCTCTTCATATGAAAGACCATCATTCCTAGGGACATATTAATGTGACTTTCATTGTATCTGTGATAGGAATTTCTTATATTTTTCATATGCATGCATACTAAAGCATACTGACAAGCATACTGGACATGCTTCAGTTGTGTCCAACTTTGCGACCCTATGGACTGTATCCCACTAGGCTTCTCTGTCCATGGGATTCCCTAGGTAAGAGTACTGGAAATGGGTTGTCATGCCCTCCTCCAGGAGATCTTCCCGACCCAGGGATCAAACCTTCATCTCTTATGTTTCCTTACTTTGGCAGTCAGGTTCTTTACCACTAGCACCACCTGGGAAGCCCCTATTTTTCTAATAACCTCAGACAAGAATATGTTTTAGGCAAATGTGTTCAGTACCTTATTAGGATCTGTATTACTCTGCGCTGTGACTTTGTTCTACTTTATAAAATATTTTCCTGGAAGCAAAGATCCCGTTTTCCTGTTATCTCCGTATTCCAGGAAGTAGTGAATGTACCATAAACATGCACAGAAATGTTTGAATAAGAAAATGAATGATTGAGTGCATTGAATTCCCTGCTAATCATCAAATCATAAGCAGCCGTAATAAGTAGAACTTCTGATATTGTCATGGCAGTTTTCAACATCAGAAAATTTAAAGCATGTCTTCTGGAAGTAGGGCATCCTGCAGAGATCGAGACCATGGCTCCTGCCCCACTGCCTCTCATCTGTCTTTTAATGAGTGACTCAGTTAGTTTGCATGCATTGGGCCCCAAGTAGCAGAAAACCCAACTTACTGTGGCTTAAACTATAAGGACGGGGCTTCCCTGGTGGCTCAATGGTAAAGAATCCGCCTGCTAATGCTGGAGACGCGGGTGCAATCTCCACCTCGGGAAGATCCCACGTGCTGCAAAACAGCTAAGCCTGCGTGCCACAACCAAGGTGCTCGGAAACCACAGCTCTGGCACCCACACGCTGCAGCTCCTGAAGTCCTTGCGCCCTGGAGCCAGTGTTCCGCAAAGAGAAGCCAGTGCAGCGAGAAGCCCTGTGCCCCACAACTAGAGAGGAGCCCCCACAGCAACAAAGACTCAGCACAGCCGAAACTAAATAAATAAACAACTGAAAAGTTCTTTATATTAAAAAAAAAAAAAGCTGTGTCTAATATTTATTATTTGCTGATGTAGAAACCGGAAGTAAGTGATTGCATGGCTGACTGAGCGGCTGAGCGGTGCCATCAGGGACACCACCCGCTGCGTCCCCCCCTCTGCCACCTCCTCCTCGTTGCCCCGTGGTCACCAGGTGGACGCCCCAGCTCGAAGCACCACGTCCTCACTCCGTGTCCAAGGCAGCAAGCGCGTGTGCTGCAAGGGGGGGGCAGGCCATCCGTGCAGGGCCGCGAGCGAGCTCGGTACCCAGAGGAAGAGCTTTCCCAGAAACCTCCCGCCAGAACTTGTCTTACATTGCGGCTCCCAGACTTTTTTCCCCAGACACATCACCCTCTGATGGGACGGCTGGGCCTCGTCCCAGCTAACCATGATTCATCTGACTTCTGTTTAGAGAGGAGAGAGAGGGAGTGGATGTTGGAGAGGCAGCTGCAAACGCCTGCTGGGCCACACCTCGTCTCCAGCTGGAAAATGAGAATCGGCTGTGTTGTCCAGTCATTCCTCCAAGAAGGAACTTTCCTTTCAAGAGTGTGTTCTGGCTATTTATATCATTTTACTGACGGTTTTTAAAAAATCATGAGTGTGAGGAGGAGCCTAAAGTATAGGGCCTTGCCTAGGATTACAGGGCTTTCGTGAGTCATGTCTCTCCACTACTTTGGGTTTGGGTGCTTCACTCTGGAACATTTTTTATGAGTTATAATTTACAAGATCTATGTTTTGTTTCTCCATCTTGATTCATATGAAAGAGGACAACTCCTTGGGATTACAGCATGCTTATCTAAAAGGATGTAGGGTGTATCAGCTGTGACCAACACAGCAAAGAGCTCACCATGGGCATCAATTTGCATCAGCAGTTGTAAGAGTCCATGATATTTTGTGTTTTGGGCAAAATTTTGATCCATGTGAATGAACACATGTGCATGCTAAATCACTTCAGACTCTTTGTGAACCTATGAACTGTAGCCCACTAGGCTCCTCTGTCCACAGGATTCTCCAGGCAAGAATACTGGAGTGGGTTGCCATGCCCTCTTCCAGGGAATCTTCCTGACCTAGGAGACCCTGTCTCCTGCATTGGCAGGTAGGTTCTTTACCACTATCACCACCTGCGAAGCCGTAAGTGAACACCTAAGTATTCATTTAAGTAGGGTGTATATCAGTAACTGGATTGACTTGTTTGAATTCTTTCTAGATGAAAAGTGAAAGTGTCAGTCGCTCAGTTGTGCCTTACCCTTTGTAACCCCATGGACTGTAGCCTACCAGGCTTCTCTGTCCATGGAGTTCTCCAGGCAGAAATACTGGAGTGGGTTGCCATTCCCTTCTCCAGGGGATCTTCCCAACCCAGGGATCAAGCCCAGGTCTCCTGCATTACAGGCGGATTCTTTACCATCCGAGCCACCAAAGAAGCCCTTCTAGATGAGACCAGTCCTCAAAGGAAATGCATTCCAAGGCTTTCTCAACACATACTTCAAGTAGTTCAGCAGTTTATCAACTTTCTGAATGATCAGAGACTCTGAGCATCTTTCTGCCCCCAAGAAGCAAGCTTCCTCGAATGAAATGCTTTCCTTGGTGTCTGTTGCAGTTTCTGTCTGGGCTGGACTGTCCTAGACTTCCTGCCTCGTACCTCTTATGAATCATTGTCAATTCACATAAGAGATACCCTAAAATGGCTTTGGAAACCACTTATCAGATGTGCTCCTCCCATCCATGTAGAGAGACTCCTGTGACTGTAATGTCATTCATAGTGTGACTCAGAATTAGATAAACTCCCCAAATGCCTGCTTTTAAGTAAATATCCTTGGAAATTCATGGTATGTGTTTCTCTGGAATCCACCGTGTTTGCGCTGATGAGTGTTTTGTCAAGAATTTGTCCATTTTGAAGCATCCCCAGACTCCCATTTGGATTGTTAGGGAGCAGCCTTGTTGGCAATGCGAGCCATGCCAGTTCCCAGCAGGACACACAGGTGACAAGAACACAGCAGTTCCTTTCTGCCCAGAAAGTTCACAGCAAGTTTTCTTCCTCCCTGATGGCCCATTGTAGGTGTCTTTGCAGCTTCAAGAGTGTGATTGTGCAGGTAGCTGAGGGGGGCCATTTGAGAGCCCTTTTCTTTTGCCTTGTGGCATCATTTTTAGTACTTGTTCTTGAAAGGCTGTTCTCTTACAGCAGGATAACTGAATTGCGGTGAAATGTCTAAAGGAGATTGGTTTTTAATGAAAGTAAAGTTACGAGACACCAAGGACTCTGTTTTCTATGCCTCTTCTGAAGTTCTTTTATTTATTTATTTTGAATTGAAAGAAAGTGAAAGTGAAGTCACTCAGTCTAGTACAACTCTTTGTGACCCCATGGACTGTAGCCCACCAGGCTCCTCTGTCCACGGGATTCTCCAGGCAAGAATACTGGAGTGGGTTGTCATGCCCTCCTCCAAGGGGTCTTCCTGACCCTGAGATCACACCTGGGTCTCCTGCATTGCAGGCAAATTCTTCACTGTCTAAGCCACCAGGGAAGCCCATTTTGTACTGAGTACAGTTGATATACAATGTTGTGTTAATTTCTACTGTACAGAAAGTGTTTCAGTTATATATATATGTGTGTGTGTGTGTGTGTATACATTGTTTCCTCTATGCTTTTTCATTGTTCCCTGTGCTATACAGTAGGACTTTGTTGTTTATCCATTCTTTTATTTATTTTTAATAAATAAAATACATACCCTAAAGTGACAGCTGGTGTTCAGAACAGCTACTCCAGTAATGCTGTCATGGCCCAGACCATTTTTAGAGCTTTATCTTTTAGAATTGACCTGTAGAGGTGTCACAACTCTTATAAAGCAAACTAGTCTCGTTGTTTTATAATTGTGTCTGATTTTGACTAAAACCCCTCATTTACCAGGTTTTGAATCATTTAATCAGTTAGAACATGTCAGTGTTAAGTGGAATGGGAGAAATTATTTAGTTCAACCCTCTTTAGTTTCTGATGAGAAAGTTTAGCCCCAGAGAAGTTAATGACTTTCCAAAGAGTAATTTAGCAAATAATTCACACCAGAACTATTTGGTTCACACACATCAATTCCAGATATCCTTTAGCTATTTATTAACAATCAAATCTATTTGTAAAGAATACGTAATTGCCACCATTAAAGATATTAAAACAGAATCTGCCATGGACTCTGCAGATCCTTCCTAAAGCACTCCAGAAGTGTTTTGAGCACCATTATTGTAATAAATGTATCTTTATGGATTAAAAAGCGTGTCATCTTATTATAATAAATATATTTCCATATGTAAGTTCCATTTTTTTAAATCTATTATACTGTGGTAATAACTTTTATGTCGAGTTCTGAAATTGACACAGAATAAAACTCTATCTCAGTGTTGAAATGTTTCTTATTTTTCTCATTTCTCATGAAAAACATCTATAAGATACTGCTAAGATAACCAAACATAATCTCCTGGCTGAGGCAAGCTTGTGCTTGTGCTGTGCTGTCCAATGAGATACTACATATGGTAATTCAAACTTAAATTTTAGTTAATTAAATAAAATTTAAAATTCAAGTACTCAATAGGCACATTCATAATAAGCTACCATATTAGATGCCTCAGGTATAAATACTTCTATCAGGACAGAAAATTTTATTGGTTAGTGCTGGTCTAGAGTTCTTATAGTCAGTATACATATTTTAATTTACTACAAATCTCTTACACTCTCTCCAGAAAACCTAGAAAGTGGTGGCAAGTTTCAGGGAAGGTGCTTTAAATGTTTATTTGTTCTCTAAATGTTGCTAGCTATTTTGCATAGTTTAATTTTTTATAAGAAGAACAACTTATTTTCACCCTTTTTTTTTTTTGGAGCATGATTGTATGTGTGGAATTCATGTCAACTGTCACGTCCTGGCTGCTAAATTTTAAAATATGCTGAAGTTATGACAAAAACTCTGCCAGTGCTGCCAAAGCTAAAGGCAGAAGTGTGTTAGTCACTCACTCATGTCCCACTCTTTGCAGCCCTCTGAACTGTAACCTGCCAGGCTCCTCTGTCCATGGGACTCTTTAGGCAAGAATACTGGAGTGGGTTGCCATTTCCTCCTTCAGGGAATCTTCCCGGCCCAGGGATCAAACCCACATCTCCTGCACTGCAGGCAGATTCTTTACCATTTGAACCACCAGGGCTTCCCTGGTAAGGGCAGAAAGGTCTGGTTAATTGAAATCATGTTATGATGTCATAACATTTGAAGTGAACTAGTCTGGACGTAACACAATGGAAATTATGTTGAATTCATTTTTGATAGCCATTTTATTTGCAAAGGCCTTAAATTGCCTACCTACCTTTGTTTATCCTAACATCCAGAATAAAAAGTCCACTCTCTAAGAAGGCATGGGTCAGCTCTTAAGGTGGACCTGGCATCATGCTTCAGGTCCATTTTCAAGCTCCCCTGCTCCACTGTAAGCAGTTCGAGGGCAGTGACCGATCCTCCATGGCTTTTGTAGGCCTCATGGTACTTCAGATGATACCTTGCCAATACATTTCCAACTAGGTCTTGTTTGAACAGTCGATCTGATCTGCCCTGAAAACTGTTGTATTTGGGAGCAGGCTCATAGGGTACATGGATATGACTGCTTCAAATGCTTTTTATTGTGGAGTAATATCTACTGAGCTGACTGCTAGGATGGAATTCCTGTGCGGTTATCAGTACTTTTGGTGAATCTGTGCTGAATTAAATTAGGGACCAATGAATGAGCCACCGGTTCTCAAAGAGAAAGGCTAAAGTGCTGCTTGTTCTGTTTGATCTGCAGGAATGGTAAGTCCAGTTTTAAAATAGAGATGAACTAAGAGAGCTATAAATACCATAATAAAATGAGAATGGGCCCAGAAAATAAGCAGTTTTTAGTGTCTGTGCATATCTCACTGAAGCACACAAAGATGTATTTTCTGGGTTTCATTTTTCATATATTTCATATAAAATAGCCTTTTTCTGAGGAATGGGATTTCTTCAAAAATTAAATAGGTGAACGTTTATCTGCTGTGACTCAGCTGGACCAGGTGGACTATAGTCCACAAGGCTCCTCTGTCCATGGAATTCTCCAGACAAGAATATTGGAGTGAATTGCCATTCCCTTCTCCAGGGGATCTTCCCAACTCAGGGGTTGAACCCTTGTCTCTTGCATCTCTTGCATTGACTGGCGGGTTCTTTACCACTAGCCTGGGAAGCCCCATGATCCAGCCTAACTCCTTTTTTTTTTTTAAGAATTTTTTTTATAATTAAATGTGTTTCCTTCCCAACTTAATGGATGTAAAATCTGGTGAAATTTTGCCAGACACAAACAGTATCTATCATGTCCTGGAGCCTGAGGTTATGAGCTACCTTAAGGATTTAGGGAGAAACAGTTCTTCTTTCTGTCCTGCAGTTCCTGGCCTTGGTCATGGAGGCTGATAATGTCTTATTTCTTCATTTTTAGATAACAATCGAAAGAGAGAGTGGTGAAGACGTGAGTTCCCCCAAGCACGGGAAGGAAGACCCAGACAACATGCCACACGTGGGTGGTAACACTTGGGCTGGCGGCACAGGTTAGTAGCATGGGCATGTTCCTGGGTCAGGCTTCCAGAGACTTCGTGAGCCCATGTGGGCAGCCTGCAGCCCCAAGAAGGCTCAGGAATCAGTTTGCCTTCTCCTCCACCCCTGTTAGTCAGCTGGAGTGTGCTTCTGCTCTCTGACACAGCGTGATTTTAAGACACAGAAAAGCCCTGGATCTGGAGTCTCGCAGACTCAGCAGACAGTCAGAGGTAGCAACCCCCTGACCTCAGACCGTTCTGGTCCTCATTCACCACAGGGGCCTACTATGAACTGCCTCCCAAGATTGTGGTGAGGATTCAGTAAGATTAGGACTGCAAAGCGCTGAGCTCAAGACCTGGCATGAAAAATGTATTCGTTAAAAGTGTTAATCCCCTCTTTTAAATTCCCTGTCCTTGGGACCATGCCAGAAATCGACAGTAAATTCTTTCTGGACCAGCTGCCTTTGAAAAGACATGGTCCTTGTCTTCCACATCTCAGAAGAGAGTACGTTGAGGATGCGGGGTTCTGAGATAAGAGAGGTGGTTGTGGTCTGAGCCGATGGCTGGGGTCTGTTCCTTCCTCTTGGCTGCCTGTCGAGAGCATTGTTCCCAGGACCACTGCCTTCCTCTTTCCTCTGTGGCAGCTGGAGCGACACAGCTGTGGGGCCACAGGAATAGGGCCAGACTGTGTGCACGCTGATCTTATCGCGGCCGTGAGCCGCCCGGCACGAGCTCCGTTCTCCGTCTTCCCCGAGGACCGAGGACCGTCTGTGCTTCTTGGCCTTGACAGCCTCTGGAGGAAATGGGCTACCTCCCACGGACAATGTGCTATCAAGCAGGCCCATGGTCTCCTTGCCTGCTCTGTTTATTCATCAAGCATCAGCTTGAAAGGAAGGATATTTTTAGAAATGGCCTTTGATCTGGAAGTTAGTGTCACGCCAGCAGGATTTAATCCCTGTGGAATGCATTGTGGGACACGCTGGCCAGAGGCAGGCTTCTCAGCCGTGGGCTCCTCTGGAGCAGAGGTGCTCACTTGTCTACCAGCTCACCTAGCTGTCCAGGCTGATGACCTTGCTTTTACTTCCCAGCCTGTTTGTCGATCTGTTAAGGCTCTTTCACTATAAATTCTTTTTCTCTTTGCCACTCTCTGCCTCAGAATTCTCTGCACTGAAGGTAATCATTTGATTCCAAGAGCCATCTGATTCCTTTTTCATCATCAAAACCCCTCCACTGTCTTTCTCCCCCTTATCTTCACAGATTTAGAATATCCAGGGTTAGCTTCAAGATTATACCTCGAGATCTAGACTCTCTGGCAAGCATTTTCATTTTGGCACTAGTGGTAAAGAACCTGCCTGCCAGTGCAGGAGATGGAAGAGACATGGGTTCAGTCTCTGGGTTGGGAAGATTCCCTGGAGAAGAACATGCCAACCCACTCTAGTATTCTTGCCTGGAAAATTCCATGGACAGAGGAGCCTGGCGGGCTATAGTCCATGGGGTCGCAAGGAGTCGGACACAACTGAGCTCCACTCAGAAGTCACGAGTTCAAATTAAAGGCTTCTTGGAAGTGCGGGTCGTGAAGAACTCCGCCCTCACGTCCTCTCCTCCCACATCTGACTTTGCCCAGGGACTGACCGTCCCTCACACCAGCCTCTAGATGGTTGTAGGTCATTCCCTTCTCTCACCAGAAACTATCTCATCTCAGCACCTGGGAAGTTTTAAGTTCTTATTTATGACCTACCCATAACTAAAGGGCACTGCTGGTAGGAAGGGAGTCAGGTCTCAGGACAGCATTTCCACCCCTGAATCTCATGACCATAGTCCTCTCCACCCATTGACCGTCCATAAGTGACAGCCAGGAGTCATACACATCCAAGGTGGGATTTTCCACCAGCAATTTCTAAATAAAAAAGAAATAAGAGGTGCTGGAATCAAAGGATAAAAATACTATAATTAATGGGCTGTTCTCATGGTATTTCCCAAAAGGAAATGACCTACCTGGACTCTGATAAGGGAAGCAGAGCATGCTGAGTTCTTGCTTTTAACTTATTACACCAATTAAGGCTTCAAGGGAGCAAAGGAAAATGTAGCATAATTTATCCAAAGCCTAAACACTTTCAAAATTTCCACTTTATGAAACTTAGAAATGACCTCATTCTGTGTGACTGGAAGTTGTCTACATAATGATAGTGAGAGAAGTCCCTTAGAGAGCGCTCGTCTTGCGCCACTTACTGTGCTGAGTGTGACTAAGACACAGAGAAGTTAGGGAGCGTCCCTCAAGGACGCATGACTAGCGCGTTGGAGCCAGGATTCAGGCTCAGGCCGCCTGACCTGAGTATACAGTACTGTACTGTATAATGCTGGTGTTAGTGGCGGCGCTATTAGTATACCATACTAATCAATGCTTTAATATACAACGTTATGCTACCGCTCCAATATTGGGTTCTCTTCTAAGTCCCCAAGTTATGTGTAAAGGAACAAAAGAAACTAATTGCTGATATTTCAATCATTATAAAGCTGGGGTAATCAACTGGTAACCCAGGGCCCAAATCTAGCCAATATATGTTGTTTTGGTGGTCCAGGTCGTGTTTTAAGATGATTTGAATTTGAATGTATTTAGATAAGGCAAGTCCTCTCTAGTTAGCCAAGTTCTCACCACTTCTTATACTATTACCTGCCTGGTCTTCTAGGCATTTAATTTATACCTACAACATACAGTATTACATAATACACATTTACAAGCATGTAAAGTGTTAGTCGCTCAGTCATGTCCAACTCTTTGTGACCCCATAGGCTGTAGCCCCCCAGGCTCCTCTGTCCAAGGGATTCTCCAGGCAAGAATACTGGAGTGGGTTGCCATTTCCTCCTCCAACAAGTATGTAAACTTGGGTTTATATTTTAAAACTGTCCTGAAGCTGGCAGTATTTATCTCTTCTATGTTATTCCAAGGTAAAAGTCAAAGTATATCACTGACTTCTCCTCTCTGCTCAGCCACTGATACAAGTCTGTCCCTTAACCTCTCTGTGCTGTAGTTTTACCACTTGCAAAGTGGAAGAAGCAATACCCACAGCCTGACCATCTTTCTTTGATTTTAATGAAAAATCAGGTTACTGTGAAGGAAGAGGAGTGTTGTTCATTTAACTAACATATATATATATTCAAAGTATTTGGAGCTTCCCCAGTGGCTCAGAGGTAAAGAATCTGCCTGCAAGGCAGGAGCCACAGGAGACATGAGTTCAGCCTGGGTTGGGAAAATCTGCTGGAGGAGAGCATGGTAACCCACTCCAGTATTCTGACCTGGAGAATCCCCGTGGACAGAGGAGCCTGTCGCAAAGAGTTGGAAATGATTGAAGTGACCGCATGCACGCACACACGTGCATTTATGGTGTTTAAGCCACTTTTACAGGTACTCAGCTACAAAGATATGTAAAATATAATCCCATTCATCCTATAGGTGGTAAAAAAAAAAAACTTTAAGGAATAGCAAACAGGGCACAAGAGTATTGATCCCTGTGTGGCTGTCATCAGGCAAGGTGTCATGGATTTTGAACTGAGCCTTGAAATATGGGTTGGAATTGGTTGAATGGAGAAGAAGGAGAGCATCCTAAACTGGGGGGCACCTGTGTTTCCAGAAGAAAGTCATTTGAATAATTATTAGTTTTCCCACTGGCTCAGTGATAAAGAATGTGCCTGATAAAGAATGGCAATGCAAGAGCCATGAGAGACATGGTTTTGATCCCTGGGCGGGGAAGATCCCCTGGAGAAGGGCATGGCAGCCTACTCCAGTATTCTTGCCTGGAGAATCCCATGAACAAGGGAGCCTGGCGAGCTACAGTCCATACATAGTGTCTCAAAGAGTCACTTAAGGGACTTAGCACAGCACACAGGTATAATTAATATACTTCGTGGGACTGCCTTAAAGCCCTTCTCTTTTGTGGTCCAGATCAGACCAATCACCTGGACTTTCATGGTTTCCTCCCAGGTGGAAGAGACACTGCAGGTCTGGGCGGCAGAGGAGGTCCTTACCGGCTGGACGCAGGCCACACAGTCTACCAGGTCTCTCAGGCCGAGAAGGACGCTGTTCCTGAGGAGGTGAAGAGAGCTGCGAGAGAGATGGGCCAGAGAGCGTTTCAACAGAGGTGGGTGGCCCCCACTGTGTCCAGAGTGGGGAAACGTCGTGGCAAACCCTGGGCAGACCCGGGGTTCTGTGATTCTCCACTTCGTGCTGCCACTGAGGCCACAAACTGCAACCCGGAGCCACCCCACCCCCATTGGAGACAGCTGAGTGAACATAATCCCCGGCTCTTTCTGCTCAGGCCTTTTAAAATGTATTAACTGCATGTAACAGTATAGAGGATGGACTGAGCACATTAGAAGGTAAAACCAGCGACTTCCCTGGGCAGTCCAGGGGTTAAGACTTTACCTGCCACTGCAGGGAGCGCAGGTCAATCCCTGGTTAGGGAGCTACGATCCCTCATGCCTCAAGGCCATAAAACCAAAGCACCGAAAACAGAAGCAATATTGTCACCAATTCAATGAAACTTTAAAAACAGCTCACATCAAAAAAAAAAAAAAAATCTTTAAAAAAAGTAAAACCAAAGGTATTTCTCTCTGGAGAAACTAAAGGTCAGATCATTCCATCCACGTCTATCCCCAGGCCACATAGCAAGTTGAGATAACGTTCCATGATGGTCCCTTCCTGCTCCTCAGGAATCTTGTAGATTCATGTGGAGGCAGGACTAGTTTAGTGTACACACACACACACACACACACACTCCCACACACATACTTTCACACACACCCTGGTTAAGTGCTGAAGTCGTGTGATACAGAGGCTGTGCCTTCCAGCGATACAGAGAAGGGAAAAGTCACTGGGCTGATGTGAGGTGAGGCCTGAACACAGCGAGTGTTTGGATCTTCCAGGAAGGGAAAGCTAAGTGAGCAAGCCAGGATGAGCAGAGTGACTGTGGCAGAGAGAGCCAGCCATAGGCAGAAAAATGGAACTAGCTGAGGCCGGTAGGGAGCGGGGTTGACTGTCTGGGTGGAGGCCTTGAGATCCAGGCCCATGAGCCTGTAGCTTTCATTCTGGAACCATATGGGGCCACTCTAATTGGAATCATCTAGAACATGAGAAGAGACCTCATGACGCTTTCCCTAGACATCCACCTCGGTTCTTCAGCTCAAAGTGACAAGTACCAGAGAACCAGGAGGATCTCCTTTGGGATTGAGGGTGAGAGTTGTTGTCTGGGAGGCAGATTTACGCTGTTGGGCTCCACGGAAGGAGCTGGGCGCAGTTCAGATCAAGCATGCTCTCCAGCGTCCACAAGTTCCAAAGTTCCTCCCACGCAGGACATCTGGTATTACATTATGTGCTGGTCTTACACATCCTGCAAGTAAACAGTCCAGAACAATGGGGACAAAAACGCAGGTCCCTCCGGACACGCCCTCAGGAAAACATGCCAGGCTTTGGCCTGTGTACTCAGCAGGTAGATACGCAAGTGTCACTCCCAGCCCTTCTGCCGGCTTCCCTGGAGACCTCCAACAATTGATTTCTCCTCACCATGCATCAGTCTGTTCTTTTGGTGATAGGTGACTGCCTCCCCCCTTCCTCTCAGAGAGGTTGTAAGGACAAATGACTGTTAAGAATGAAAACAGTTTAAACTTCTCAAAAAAAGGTGGGAGGAATCCAATAATGCAAGATCTTGTTAGAATTAAAATACAGTTTTAATTTTACATTTCATATAAAGAATAAATATTTACTTGGGAAAAGAACTGAATGATTAGATACGCGTCATCTTCTCCTTCCCAACCAATGAGTTGCTCCCACACTGACAACCTGACAGGTCCAGTTGTAAGTCGTGTTTGGGCGCAAATGTAGAACCGCTTCTCTGATCCCCACGATAGACAGTGAGGAAACCGGTTCTGTTAAGTACAGTTGCCCCACAGGGTAAGGAAATCAGGGAGCTTCTGTGATAATACGGCAACTAAATTTAGTGGATATAAGGGAGGAGAGAGAAAAAGTGGAGAAGGGACTGAGAAAACTGTGGAAGTGTTAGTCACTCAGTCGTGTCCGACTCTCTGCAACCCCATGGACTGTAGCCCACCAGGCTTCTCTGTCCATGGGATTTTCCAGGCAAGAATACTGGAGTGGGTAGCCATTCCCTTCTCCAGGGGATCTTCCCAGCCCAGGCCTCCAGCATTGCAGGCAGCTTCTTTACCATCTACGACACTGTACACCTGTCCTAAATGCTGCAGAGAAGAATCCAAATCCAAGTGAAAGAGTACCAGAAGGTACTTCAAATACAGAGGAGCTGGACAAGGGGACGATAAAGGAAAAGATGGAATAAAAGCACACGGAGACCCTGAAAAAGACTGAAAACACACAGAAAAGTGTTGCGTTCTACTTTTGTGTAGCTGTAGCCCCACTGGATGAGTATTCACTTTAGCACTGCCTGAGTCTGACATCCAGCCCCATCGCTTCATGGCAAATAGGTGAGGGGAAAGCGGGAACACTGGTTTGGGCTCCAGAATCACTGTGGACGGTGGCTGCAGCCGTGAAATTAAAGGACACTTGTTCCTTAGAAGAAAGCTATGACAAACCTAGACAGCGTATTAGAAAGCAGAGGCATTACTCTGCTGACAGATGTCCATGTTGTCAGAGCTATCGTTTTTCCAGTAATCATATACGGATGTGAGATTTGGACCATAACGAAGACTGAGCGTCAAAGAACTGATGGTTTCCAGTTGTGGTGTTGAAGACTCTTGAGAGTTCCTTGGACAGCAAGGAGGTCCAACCAGTCCATCCTAAAGAAATCAGTCCTGAATACTCATTGGAAGGACTGATGCTGAAGCTGAAGCGCCAGTGCTTTGGCCACCTGTTGGGAAGAGCTGACTCATTAGAAAAGACCCTGATACTGGGAAAGATTGAAGGCAGGAGGAGAAGCGGGCAGCAGAAGATGAGATGTTTAGATATCATCAGCTCAATGGACATGCATCTGAGCAAACTCCAGGAGATAGTGAAGTACAGGGGAGCCTGGCATGATGCAGTCCATGGGGTCGCAAAGAGTCAGACATGACCTGACTACTGAACAACAATGGCCAAGTTTTTCATAAACTTTTTATTATGAAACTTTTCGAACATAAGCAAAAATAGAGAGAAACATGTAATGAATCCTGTGGACCTGTTCTCTCAACTTCAAGAAGAAAATCTGACTCCCTTCCTAGTTCCCAACCCTGAGGTTTTTGTTTGAAGCTAATTCAAGATTTCCCATCTTTTTATCATAAATAGTTCAGAGTTTATCTCTGATTACTTTATTTAAAAAAATAAAAATGCATAATACTATTCAGTTCAGTTCAGTCACTCAGTCTTGTCTGACTCTTTGCGACCTCATGGACTGCAGCATGCCAGGCCTCCATCACCAACTCCCAGAGTTTGCTCAAACTCATGTCCATCAAGTCGGCAATGCCATCCAACCATCTCATCCTCTGTCATCTCCTTCTCCTCCCGCCCTCAACCTTTCCCAGCATCAGGATCTTTTCAAATGAGTCAGTTCTTCCCATCAGGTGGCCAAAGTATTGGAGCTTTAGCTCCAGCTTCAGCATCAGTCCTTCCAGTGAACACCAAGGACTGATCTCCTTTAGGATGGACTGGTTGGATCTCCTTGCAGTCCAAGGGACTCTCAAGAGTCTTCCCCAACACCACAGTTAAAAAGCATCAGTTCTTCAGCACTCAGCTTTCTTTATGGTCCAGCTCTCACATCCATAGATGACTACTGGAAAATCCATAGCTTTGACTAGATGGACCTTTGTCTGTAAAAAAAATAATCATTCTTCGCCATCATCCAATAGTTTCAAAGCTATTTTGCAGAATGAAGAATGAAGTCAAGGCCCTGCATGTATGCTTTTATAGCAGCCTATACCTTCTCTCCATCGTTCTTACCACTACTTCCCATTGTGTTACTTGTATGCATAGTTGATTTCTTCTCCACTGACTTCAAGTTCCTTGAAGGCAGGGTGTTTTTGCCCTCTATGACTTAGCAACCAAACAACAGCAGAACATCCCCAGTAGCTAAACAAAGAACCTAGTACACAGCAAGCACATGTTTGTGAAGTGAATAATGCGCAGGTGCGAACAAGTAGTACAGTCACCCTGTCGTACTTAGTTCAAAGACCGGCTGAGACCAGACTGACAGCCGGCCCGACCCATCAGCCTAGGGTCCACCATATTGCCCTGAAGAGCCCAATTCTACTGATGGGTTTTGACATCATCAACAGAGCATTTAGTTAGCATTCAGTTGTACCTGGATTTTGGCTAGATACTGGTTCTTACTTGTTAAGAACTGATTTAACTCAGGAAGAATAACAGAAGTAGACAAGCATAAGACATGTACAAAGCAGAACAGGCATTAAACCAACAAAGCAGGAATGAAATTGATGGCGAGGTGCTTTTACATGCTTGGAAAAGCCTCTCAGATGGGCACCAACTGTGGAAATTGTACCCACGAACATTTGCAAGACTAATCAGCCCTACACAGTAGATCTCAGCTTATGTTTGTTTTCCTCATAAATGATCCAAAATTACAGTATTTAAATCTGACCTATATGAAAAAGTGAAATGAGACCTAAAATTCCCAGACTCTTACGTAACAATAAATATACCCTTTAAGAATACGCTGTGCCAGCAAAGCACAGTCAGTCCGTGTAGATTACTAGGATGTGAAGCAGCTGTGCCCTGCAGTTTTGATCGGGGTTAAAGCAGCAGAGAAACACATTTTCAGCCAGCTCTGTGGGCCAGAGAGTATTAGCACTGGGACTCTTGTCTGATGCAGAGGCCAACCTGTCCTGTTTTCTTTCCCGACTCCCTGCTTCGGCCTTCATCTTTGAGAATGTTATCAGCTTTGAACACCTTGTAGGTGATCTTCGTGAAAGCTAGCACAGCCTGGGATATGATTTCCAGATTTCTCCCTAATTAGAACAGCATGTGGTGTGTTTTGGGAGCAACACGCTCATGCCAGAGGTATCACTGTAACTGGAGTTAATTCCAATCTCTCTGCAAAAGCCAGTCTGCCCAGGGTGACTTACCAACTGCCTGGTTCCTTCCTTGATGTGTGTGTGTGTGCACGTGTGTGTGTGTGTGTGTGTGTGTGTGTGTGTGTTTGTCCTGCTAAGGACAAGCTTTATGCCTTTTTTTCCCCCTAATCTCCCTTCTTTGGGAGCGAGTATACTGGCTCCCAGGTAGGAAGGATGTCGGTAGCGTATCTTGCAGTGGTCATCATGCCCAGCATCTGTCAGGCTCGACACTTGAGACGTATCTTCATCAATGAAAACTTAGAGAGAGGTTTAAGAGGTTGCTGAAACTACACATAAGAGGTCAAATCCTATACACGTATTCCTTTCGTCCTTCAGAGCAGAGAGGAATTTTGATTTACAGGGCACCTTCGCACGTCACCTCAGGAAACGACCATTCCGATGTTATTTACCTTTCGGGCATTTACTGTTTGATAGCCAGTGTTTTCAAAGTGCCACCCAGCAGCATTTCTTGCATGCTCCTGGGTACCAGGGCTTGTGCTGTTGCTGGAGATGCAAGACACGTTCCTTTCCCCAGAGGATTAGAAGAGAAAATGTCAGAGCACCTCACATGTAGTCAAGTTCACCAAATTTCATTAAATGTTTGGCTCAAGTACACACACACACGTGTGAACATGCATTTTTTGTATCCTGGGTCTCAATGTAAAGCTCATTTTCTGCTGTTGAAAATATGTTTGAAAAACACTCTGATAGAGCAGTGTTCTTGCCTGGAGAATCCCAGGGACGGCAGAGCCTGGTGAGCTGCCGTCTATGGGGTCGCACAGAGTCAGACACGACTGAAGCGACTTAGCAGCAGCAGCAGCAGCAGAGCAAAATAGACATGTATTTTAAAAGCAATAAAATGCATAGGCTCCACAGCAGATATCTATGGAAGATACGTGGAAGAGGCTGATCATGGAGGGACCAAGCAAGACTTCATAGGACCTGACCTTTGAGCTAGGTCTTGACACTTGAGGTGGCGCTAGCTAACCAGCCAGGGGGTAGGGCAGGAACTGCACGTCTGCCCTCATGGTGTGATTCTAGCAGACTCCAGCGCTCTGCCCTGTGATAGATGGAATCTTCCCAGAGCTCGGCCTGATGGGAAGAATAGAGACCATTCATCCTCAGTGAGATCATGAGGGGGTTCATCTTCAGCCAAGGGCAGTTAGAATACACTCCAGATAAGAGCTTCAGCTCAGCACCGAGGAGCCATACCTCCAACATTGCATGCGTGCACACACTTGTACACACATACACGCGCACACACAGTAGCAATAGCTTAGAAAATTGTGTTGTGGTTAGGCTTTTGATATGCATCCATCTTTCCCTATTCTAGTATTAGTACCTTTTACATTTATAGAAATTTGTAGAAATGTGTCATCAAATTATCCTGTTATGAATACAGCTCTGCAAAACCTTCTACTTCTGACTAGTTTAAGATACTGTAGGGCTTTTCTGATGGCTCAGAGGGTACAGAATCTGCCTGTAATGCAGGGGACACAGGAGACGTGGGTTCAATCCCTGGGTCAGGAAGATTCCCTGGAGGAGGAACTGGCACCCCACTCCAGTGTTCTTGCCTGGAGAATCCCATGGACAGAGGAGCCTGGAGGGCTACAGTCCATAGGGTCACAAAGAGTCGGACACGACTAAGCACGCAGCATGCACACATTTTAAACAATGGAGTCTTATTTGTATTTCAGTAATTTATCTCAGTTTGTTTTGAGCATCTGTTATGCTAGATATCATGCTGACCACCATGCAGATAAAGATGAGAAAAAATAAAGGAGACAGCTGGGGAGATAGGAAGCAGACTATAGCACAGAGAGCAACCACTGTATAGAGACAAGCATGAAGTGATATTAGAGCCCAGACCACAGACCAGAGGATCAGAGCAGGCTTCCTGGAAGAGGTGACCATTGATTTGAAGAGTTCATGGGAGTCAGCAGGTAAAGAAGGGTGAAAGAGAAACCAGGAAGAGCCTCAGAGGCAAGGACGCGGGGTGTGTTCAGGAAACTGCAAGTGCAGAGGCAGGGCTGCAGCTGAAGTAAGTAATGAAAAAGTAATAAAAAGGAGCACCAGAACTTCAGCGCCACAATAGTATTAGAACACAATTATCCTATTAGAAGGACACAATTAGCAATTTCAGAAAGCCCCTGTTTTACACAGCAACCCACTTATTGACAGTCTCTGGGCAGGAGCTGTTATCATGGTCAACCAAATATATGTCCTTGGTCTTAAAAAGCATCCCACAGGATCTCTCTAGGAACCTGCCACAGGAGCTGACCGTCTGCCAACCTCACGGGCACACGTCTGGGGTACAGTGGTGGTGTTCCACACCGCCGACGCACACCGGCTCCTTCCGATTCAGGGGCCTCTCTGTTGACAGCTTAAAATCAATTACCACAGACACCAACAAAGCACTGCAAACCATGGCTGCTTTTCCCCTGCAGGGCAGCTTGTTAACCGTTTCCCGGTGCATCACTCCACACACATTCTTTTCTTTTGAAAAGAGACATCACTGGAGACATCACTTCTTGCCTTTCCTTTTCTCCTTTTTCCTTGAACTAGCTGGCTTTTTGTATTTTTTAATTGTTATTTTTATTGAAGTATGATTGCTTTACAATGTTGTGTTAGCTTATACTGCACAACAAAATGAGTCAGCCACACATACACATGTGTCCCCTCCCTTCTGGATTTCCCTCCCACTTAGGACACCACGGTGCATGAAGCAGAATTCCCTGTGCTGTACAGTATGTTCCTGTCAGTTGTCTAGTTTATATATTCCCTGATAGCTCAGTTGGTAAAGAATCCACTTGCAATGCCAGAGACCCTGGTTCCATTCCTGGGTCAGGAAGATCCCCTGGAGAAGGGATAGGCTACCCACTCCAGTATTCCTGAGCTTCCCTAGTGGCTCAGCTGGTCAAGAATCCGCCTGCAATGCGCGAAACCTGGGTTCAATCCCTGGGTTGAGAAGATCCCCTGGAGAAGGGAAAGGCTACCCACTCCGGTATTCCAGCCTGGAGAATTCCATGGACTGTATAGTCCATGAGGTCGCAAAGAGTCGGACACGACTGCGTGGCTTTCACTTTCACTTTCGTCAGTAGCGTACAGGCTTCCCTGGTGGCTCAGCAGTAAAGAATCTGCCTGCCAATGCAGGACATGCGGATTTGATCCCTGGGTTGGGAAGAGAAGGAAATGGTAACCCACTCCAATATTCTTACCTGGGAAATCCCATGGACAGGAGCCTGGTGGGCAGGCTCTAGTTCATGGGGACCAGATGGGACTTAGCGACTACGCAACCGCAGCGGTCCGCAGTCTGCATGTGTCAGCCCCAGTCTCCCAGTTCCTCCCACCCCACCCCCTTGCCCCTTGGTGTCCTTACATTTGTTCTCTATGACGTCTTGCTTTTTCTCATCAAAGGCAAACCGAGTTACTAAGAAGTTGGCTATTTCTAGCTGTAGATGACTGTCGGTAAAAGACCCACAGGTACTTGCTCTCAGCTGCTGTCTTTTTCACCCTCCAATTTTAGGCTAAAGGAGATCCAAATGAGTGAATACGATGCTGCCACCTATGAAAGGTTTTCAGGGGCTGTTCGGCGACAGGTGCACTCCCTCCGGATTATCCTGGATAATTTACAGGTAATCAGCATGAATGAACCACAAAAATAATCTGCTCACCCAATTAGACCCACCCCAGAACCACTGGAGAAATTTATCTGTATCCTAGCCAGACAGTCAGAAAAAATTAACTAATGCCAAAATGTCTGCATAAAATCTGTGGGTCACTCCGTGGCTGTCTTAGTTGAATTTTAGTAAAAATATTTGATCTCAGCTTTTTTCCTGTCCAGGAACCAGCAGTTTGACCCGTGACCCCAAAAGCATCAGACTTCCTGATTTCCCTTATCTAAACCTATGAGCATCCCACCTCTACTAGAACAATGTAACACTGAATGATGGAATTCTCTTCTACTTAACACATGCTCATTGCCCTGGGCATCGAGGGCAGCTTCTGAGGGGCTCTGAGCTCCCGGGCCAGGCAGTAGGTGAATAAGAGCCAAAAGGAGGGATTCCCAGGAGATGAGGGTGATGCCAAATAGTGCTGGCACCTAGACTGAAGAGGGGGTGTAGTCACGTCATTCATTCATTTCTTAAGTTATTGATAGGACAGAAAAACAAAATGCAGCCCTTGCTGTCAAAGAAGGAACTTGAAGACAAGCAAACGGTTTCCTAAGATCTGTAGAGAAGAATGTGCATGCTTCTGGCCGGATGAGTGAGAATCGGCTTTATGGAAGATGAAATGCTTTAGTTCACTCTTGAAAGATCCTGAGGAATTTTCCAGCTGATTGCAGAGTCAGGGCCTTTCTGACACGGGACGTGGCACGCACAAGTGCACTGAGGCCTGGGAGAGCACAGTGAGCTCAGAGAGGAGCACATAATTCAGTGTGACTGAGAAGACTGTGCGTGGTGGGAGATGATGGCGAGGGAGCAGGCGGGCCACGTTGTGAGGACCAGATGGTGATCCAGCCCTGGATGCCCTGAGAACAGGGCAACACCAGCTTTTACACTGTGAACAAAAGTGCCACTGGAAGATTCACAGTTCTAGGAAGAAATGTTAACTGAAGGAATCCAAATGCCCTTCTGGTTAATGTGTTGATGGGTATTCACTGGGCACCATGCTATAGTTAACTTCTACAAACATCATTGCATTTAATCTCACATCAGTCCTTTAAGATAAATGTTATGTTTACAAGATTGGCCAACGGAAGAAAAGTCAGATCCACTACTGTGACTTCTTAAAGTGTTTTCAAGTGTTTCCCTTAAGGAATTCTTTTTTTTTTTTTTAATCCTTCAGGGTGTTAAATGGGCTTTCTGGTCACCAGTTTGGAACCCTAGTGGCAGTTGGAAATAGCTATTGGTCAAAGATAGTCAGGGCCTCCTGTGGAAGGACTGTGTATCTGTAGTTTGCAAACAAAGCAAGGAGACCTGGATTTGGTTCCCCTTTGGGGCATCTCCTGCCAGTCCCGCATGGTTCTGATTGACTCATACCATCCAACTGTCTTGGGGTTATTTTGTAATCCCAGTAACCATGGGTGTTTCCTTGGTGAACAGCGCGAAGTCTGGCCAGGAACTAGCAAATCATCCTTTGGGGTAACTTTACAAAGCACAGCTTGAAGCCCACGCATTGATTCCAGGAGGCTGGATTGATATCTGAGCAAAGGGAATGTCTTGCCCCAAGTTAATGCCTCTTCTACGTGTCCCTCTGTGGCACCGTGGGTCCCTCTTCTCAATCAAGACATCTCTCACCAGTGACCTCCTCTTGCTTCTTGACTGGCTTCCTCATGGGATATCATAGCATCCTGGTGCTTGAACCTTTTACGAATCAATAGCAAGAGTTTCCTTGTTGGAATAGTAGAATCTGTAATAACTCCAGTTATACTTGGTTCAGAATCTGAATCTCTGATTCCAGCTTTCCCTAACAAAAGAAAATATCCATTTCTACAAAAAGCCTCTGAGTTTAATCCTGTCTTCTCTCTAGCGTTTTTTTCCTAATCAACCATACATAATTTCATTCTCAGGCTCAACTAAATTAGCCTTTCTCTGATTTGTTTTACCTGGCATGACATCTCTGTGGACCAACAGTTATCTTCTTTATTTTTCCTTCAGTGGTTCACAGTGGGCGTGTTGTTCAGATAAATGGTGTTTTTGAACAGTGATGTGCACTGTGCTTGGCACCGAGGGCACAAAGATTAATAAGATGTTATCTCTGTACTCAGCAAAGGTATTAGCCTAGAGGCGTGGGGAAGACAGGCACCCGCACCAACCATTTCTGTTTAAAATGTCAATGTCTGGGGAGAGCAAGGAAGAGGATGCAGTGGCTGCCCAGAGGAGAGAGAGTCAAGGACAAATGTCACAATTTATTTATTTATGTAATTTTTGGCGCTGCTGGGTCTTCGCTGCTGCACATGGGCTTTCTCTAGCTGCGGCGAGGGGGAGCTACTTTAGTTGTGGTGCAGGCTGCTCACTGCAGTGGCTTCTCTTGTTGCGGAGCTTGGGCTCTGGGGTGCTTGGGCTCAGTAGTTGTGGTACACGGGCTTAGTTGCCCCGAAGCATGGGGGGTCTTCTCGGACCAGGGATAGAATCTGTGTCCTCTGCATTGGCAGGTGGCTTCTTAACCACTGGACTAAATGAGGGAAATCTTAGGATAGATTGTGAAGGAAGGGATCCATGACCTGAGTCTTGAAGGACACACGAGTATTTACCAGACAAACCAGGGTGAAAGCAATGCCCAGTGGAAGGCACAACATAGAGAAAGGGCTGACGCTGTATGATCTCAGGTGTGAGCAGGGGACCAGCCAAGGGCAGGTTCCCACTCAGTGTGAAATGCAAAAGGCTTTGGGACTGGGTAAGGAACGTTATTCAGAGCCCCCACTTTGCAGTAGGTAAAGAATGGAAAGCATCTCCCCATCCACTTTATTTAATCTGTAATAACTATGTCTCACCCAGTGGACTGAATATCTGTTTTGCATAAGGGTTCTTGACCTCAACACCCAACCTAGTGAAGAAGATGTACGTAGCTATAAGAGAAAACACAGTTGGTAAATGTTTCAGAAAGTTTTTAACTAAGTGCTGTGGTTATGGAGACAGCTGTGTGGTTATGGCTGGTCAATTAAGGAAGGACTCACAGAGGAAGTGTCATTTGAGCTGGACCGTGAAGGATGAGTATGATTTCAACTGGCATCTCTTCTAAGGATGCAGTTGGAAAGATGGTTTTGACTAGAGCTTCTCAAACTTTCTGTGGAGAGGGGCCAGGTTTTGTTTTTTATTCAACTGATCACAAATGAATATATTTTTTTTAAGAGCAGTCCTTCACACATGTTAATTTGGAAAATAATACCTTTATGTTCGTGTTTCTCTAACATCCTAGTAACCAGTTTAGTGGATTCTCAGGAAGCTACAGTCCATGGGGTCACAATGAGTCAGACACGACTGAAGCGACTTAGAACACACGCAAAGAAGCTTATTTCTACAATAGCCCAGTTGATTGTTTCCAGTAACTCCTTACAAAGGCTACCTTGTTCTTCAATTCTCTTTTCTGTTTAACAGAGTAATACTTTATATAATGAAATAGAAATGAATTACTGAAAAAATGGTATAAAAAACAGCATACAAAATCCAAGCTCATATTACTAAATATTAGGTTCAACAAACCTAAAATTACTTTGTCAAATTGCCATATAAATTTCTAAATGATTACTATCAATTTACATGACCTGTTTTATCACAGACCAGTAACAAGTGTTCACACACCAAAGGCAGTCTGGATAGCTCTGGTCAAGATAGAAGAAACCAATGAGAAGGGGACAAAGACTTTAATACAAGGCTGTTTGGAGAATGGCAAACTCCAGCATGACTAGAGTTCAGAGCTTCAGAGTGGGCCTGTGTGTAGGGGGTGGTGGAGAGAAAACTAGAAAGAAAGTGAATCCATGCTGGCTGTCTTTTGTAGTCAGTGAGGATTGTGGAAGTGACTGAGAAAGGTAGTGGTGTGGTTTTATCTTCTGTAAGTAGTTTCAGGGACTTCCCTGGTGGCCCAATGGCTAAGACTCCACACTCCCAATGCAGGGGACCCAGGTTCGATTCCTGGTTGGGGAACTCGCTCCCACAAGCCTCAACTAAAGATTCCATACATCGCATCTAAGATGGGGCACAGCCAAATAAATAAATAATATTTTCCTAAGAAAAATTAAGTTTTATAATCATTTAAGTCTTGTGCTCCTGCTCAGCCGTGTCTGACTCTCACTGACCCCATGGACTGTAGCCCCCCACCAGGCTCCTCTGTCCATGGGATTCTCCAGGCTGGAATACTGGAGTGGGTTGCCATTTCCTCCTCCAGGAGATCTTCCCAGCCCAGGGATCGAACCAAGTCACATGCATCTCCTGCATTGGCAGGTGGATTCTTTACCACTGAGCCACCTGGGAAGCCCATGAAGGGATATAATCTCAAGGAGAGAGAAGTGGAAGCCAGGAAGTCAAATCATAGCATCACTTCAGTTATTCAGGTGTGAAGTGATAGGCACCCAAACCAGGGTGATTGAAACGAAGAGGAAAGGATGGGACAGTAGGGAGGTAGGACCACAGAGAGTTCTTGATGGAACATGAGGAGAGGGGCATAGTGAGGTTTTTGAGCCCTCAGGGACAGAAACAAGGAACCCATGAGAAGGAGAGACTTGTGGAGAAAGCAGATGTTTGCTCTGGCTGCTATGATGTTTTCACACTACTGGGACACCCATGAGGAACCGTCAAGCATGATACGTGAAGATTTTAAGTTATGACTCAAGTTCAAGAGCAACATTAGGACCAGACAGGCTTGCGTGTCTTACAGATATCCCTGTGCTTTTATGGTCATCTGTATAGAAGAACAGCGTAAGCCAAGAGGAGAGATGTGTAGACAAAGGTGACAGCAGAGAGCAAAGAGTTGCCAGGGTCAGGGTGGGGGCAGTGGGGGGAGTGGAGCAGGGAGAAATGGAAGCAGTCCTGTCGAGGAGCATCTGCATTTCCAGAGAGAGCCGTGAAGTGCTGATTACTGCTTCTCAGCAACGAATGACTCGTCACGGGGCTCAGTCCCCAAGTCGTGTCCGACTCTGCGACGCCACGGACTGCAGCACGCCAGGCTGCGGTGGCCTCTCCTTGGCCGTAAGAGGACAGCCTAACTGAGCACCGCTGAGAAATACAGTCCTGACCGCCAGGCTCTATGAGCAAAGGCATCGATCTCAGTCTTTGACAGGTGACCGTTAGATTAAAAAGCTAAAAGGCTGTAAACTGAAAAGCCCATGTAGCAGGGGAGAGAGCTAGTGACATACGAGAAGCTCTGAAGAGTTTTTGCTAAATTTAATGCAGTGTGACCCCTATGAAAAATAGCACCAAAGACAATTCAGACTCCTAAGAAACAGCAGTACTAGCAAGTGAGTCCGTGAGACCACAAATCACATTAACATCTCTTACTTGGAGAGACGGGGAGGAGAAGAGAGACCCCAAGAGCTGGTGAGAAGGCTCCGTATGCTAGCTCTCCGCTCTGTTTTTATTGACCAGCTTCCTTAGGGTTTTTACCTCTACAGTATGGAATAATAATCGAAGTTTTCCATTCACATTAGTAATTAGACTTAAGACTGGCTTGACTCTGTTCTCCCTACTTTTAATGTAGATCTCCACTTTGGCATTGCCTTTTTCAATTTCTTAGAAGGTCAAGACGATCTCTTGACCTCCACGTTGTCACTACCAAGTCTCAGTGTCTGACAGCAGCCACGCTGGGGAGCAGAGTGGGTGGGGAGGTTTTGCACAGTGGCAGAAAGCGACAAGCAGAAAGCTGGAAAGGCAACAACCCTGGGAAAGGGGCCAGACCAGCCTCAACTTATCCTTGGCTTGAAAACAAGAGCAAACAAAGGCCAGGCGGCCCGCTGCAATTGTTTTTCCAAACAAAATAAGAAATGATGTGGAGATGAAGTTCTCATGCTGTGACTGTCCGCAGTTCCAACTCCTTTCCTGCTGAGCTCTTGAGCTAGTGGTATAGCTTTGCTTCAGCTTCTAATACCAGTGTAAAATCTTCAAGGAGACTTCTAAAAATAACAAAGTGGAGAATCTGTCCAGCCTGTTGTTGAACAGTTTCAAACAGCCATCCCATCATCCAAGAGTAAGAGCACAAAAAAAATTAAATAAGATGAGATCTATGAAATTATTTTGCAGTGAGGTAGAATAATAAGTAAGAAGAGAGAGAAGAAGATGTCAATAGGATAGAATATTTTTTTCAGAAAATAAAGATTTTTAGAAAACATCTGTTTTGTGTTCTCACAATTCAAAGAAACCTGAATTATGTGAAATAAGACATCTTAAAAGGATCTGTCCAAGAGGCAAGCAGGAATAATAAGGGAATTGAATGCCATAAGGAAGGACTTGAAGAAAATGAAAAATGCAATGCCAAGGTTAAAATCTACATTAAAAGGAGGAAGAACAGACTCAGTCCAGTCTTACGTCTAATTACTAATGTGAATGGAAAACCTGAATTGTTATTCCATACTGTAGAGGTAGAAACCCTAAGAAAGCTGGTCAATTAAAACAGAGCAGAGCGCTAACATACGGAGCCATGAGCCTTCCCAACAAGTAGAGAGGTACTTAGCTGATGGTAAGTGAGCTGATGGTAAGTGCTCAGTAAACATATACCGCGTGAGCCAGCAATATTCCCAAAGAGGCCACCAAAAATCACACATAAGCAATAATTCAAGTGATAGTCAAAATGTGCTGAGCTGAAGTCAGTGGAGCAAAAGAACCGTTACCGAGTACCAGGCAAAGTTAATGAAAAGAGATAAACACCTCACTACAGCCTCCTGGAGTTTAACACTTCAAAAATAAAGAAAATATAAAAGCAAACAGGCAGACGAAAACTAAGCTGTCATCCAAGAAAGAAAAATTCATCTTAAATTTATTGAACACCAGAAGATTGTGAAGAGCGTCTGCAGGATCTGAGGGTAGAAAAGTTGTGACCCAAGATTTCTCTACTCAGCCGAAGTGCGAAACTGACAGAAAGACATTTTCAGATATTCAAAGACTTTAAAAATATATGTCACTTAAGTATCTGTTTTAGAAATAATTTTGAATTCAATATGTATACACATTATACATATATATGTATCAGTATTCTAGCCAGTTAAGAAAGGAATCAAATTCCTTGAGAATGGGGAACTTGGGACTTCCCTAGAGGTCCAGTGGCTAAGATTCCATGCTCCCAATGCAGGGAATCGATCCCAGGTTCGATCCCTGCTCAGGCAACTAGATCCCACATACTGCACTAAGACTGGGTGTAGCCAAATAAATAAATATTTAAAACAAAAAGAATGGGAATTCTGTGGTATTAAAGGACCAGCAATGAGTGTTAGAAGCAGTTGAACACAGAATTGGGTCTAAATAATTGTAGTAAATATGTTGAAAAGAAAGTTCAAATATCAAGAATAATGCTTTCTAAAGGTACACAGTATAAAAATAGTAAGTTTAAAAATAATAAATAGGGCCTGAATCCCCATATTATCTCAAATGTTAAACAAAACTCAAGAAGCTGGCATAAATAGAAGGAAGCAAAAAGTGTGACGATGCATATGACAAAGAAGAGGAATGAATGCTATTTCATTCCTAGAAATAACTAGAGAAATTGGAGTTAAGTCAGGCTTTTTAAGAGTTTAATCATGCTGGTATTTTTTAAATATATTTCTTGCAAATCACATGTTTTGATAAATATCCCTGGTTATTTTGTGGAGAGGGAATTGTCAGGGGACAAGGGTAGAAGGCAGGGTGGGAAGTGAGTAGGATGCTGTTGAAGTGCTCCAGGTGGGAGGAGGTGACTGCTGACCTAGGGCTGACGTGGGCATGGTACAAGATGGGCAGATACCGCTGAAGTTGAGAGGCTGTGCCAGCGGTCTAGGTGTGAGATGTGAGGGAAAGAGAAGCCAAAGGCAATTCCAGATATGTGCCCTGAACAGCTGAAAGAATGGGGTTGTCCATGGCCTTTTGTTGAGAGAACGTGGGGAGAGTGGAGGATGGGCTCTCGGGCCAGTTTTGAACTATTAAGTTTAAGCTGCCTGTTGTACATGCTCACAGGTATGGGCAGCTCCCTGCTCCTTTGAAGTAAAAAATTTTAATTCTTGAAGGAGAGATGTGAAATTGCTCATAAAAACTCATTGTAAAATGACAGTATGTTGTCACCCAGGTAATAGTTCCTTGTCACCATCCAAGAGTACACACTCTTCTAACAAGAATCATCTTTGTTAAATACATGAATCACTAGTGTTTTGTTTTGTTTTTTTCCTGGCAATGAGATGTTACTTCAAGAAACAAGGAATTCCCTAAAATAGGAAAGTCCATATCTGCTCTGTTTTGCAGTACCATTTCACCTTTTAGAGCAACTGGCAACCTAACAGGTATTTAATAGCTATTTATATTACGTCAAAATATCCAGAGTCATAAAGAAAAAATTTTTATTGTTTCCATTGATTTATAACTTGTTATTTTATAAATATTATACAAAAGTTTACCTTAATTCAGCATCCTTTTTGTTTGAATGGTACCAATCAATAGCAAAAAATATATATGTTAGTCAAACATGGAGTAATGTTTAAATAATGGAAGCTAATGTTTAATAAAAAAAAAATCACTACTCCCAGGTATCCTCAATATCCATTTATATCTATTTCTTCACCCAGCAAGTATGTAGTGATGGTCATCTGTATGTTTTACTCTGTAGAATGGTTGTGCTTTCCATAAAGCCGCTTAAACCTTTCTAATCTTTTCATTAATGCTAAAGGAATAATAGAAGATTGGCTTGCTTGTAGAGTTTATAGATAAAGGAAGTCTTTGGGCTTCCCTGTTGGCTCACCAGTAAAGAATCCGCCTGCCAGTGCAGGAGGCATGGATTCGATACCAGATCCAGGAAGATCCCACATACCATGGAGCAACCAAGCCCGTGCACCACAGCTGCTGAGACTGTGCTCTAGAGCCCGGGGGCACAGCTACTGAAGCCAGCGTCCTAGAGCCGGTGCTCCCCACCAGAGGAGCCACCGCAATGAGAAGCCCGTGCACCACAGCCGGGGGGTAGCCTCTGCTCACCGCAACTAGAGAAAAGCCTGTGCGCCAAGGAAGACCCAGCACAGCCAAAAATAAATAAGTCAAATAATTAGAATGACAACTCTTTCAAAGAAAATAAAAGGAGGCTTGCTTAACCATAACCCAAATAAGCAAAGATTTAAAATGAGTCAGAATATTTTCAGCGCTGAAGTCACAAGACCCAGTGTCACAAACCACAAGATAATTGGTTTTTGTCAAGTTTACCCCTCCTGGTGTCCTCGCCGCTATGGATGTGGTGTGTGTGTGAGTCCCTGTGCTTTCTGGTTAACCAAGTTATTTCCCAGAAAATGAAATTGACCAGAGTACGTCATCCTCTGAGCACTCTAACCGTTCTTTACATGAAAGTAATAAAACTATATTTCTTTTTTAGAAAGTCTGTAATGTAGACTTTTTACTAGTGAAACCTGTCTTTATATATAATGAATTCTCATTAGTATGAATTTATCACATAATACAAAACAGATGGGCATATTTATAAGGATACTTTTCTTCATGCAATAGGAATAACAATAAAGAACATGTCTGGCCCTTTGTTATAAATAAAAATATATATTTAAATACAGTAGGAACTTACTATTTAAAGAAGCATTCTAATGAATCCCATAAAGTACACAGACCCAAATAATCAATATTTCTATTCCAGCCCTCAGTAGAGTTTTGAAGAGCCTCCCCGCCTCCAGCACATTGCCTTCAGGAGCACCCATCCTGACATGCCTCTTCCTGTTTTGAGTTTCCAAGTACTGGTGGGCTGGCTAGATGATAGATAATAAGTTATCTGTCCATATTTATCTGCAAGTTATATACTTGAAAACAAATGAATAGTGCTACTGTATAAAAATGTCTTTATGTCCGTAGTTCTGGGGCAAAACCCTAGCACATTCTTGTACTTCTCAAAAACAAAAACTACTGGTTCATGTTTCTAAAAATATCTGTGACAGGCAGAACCAAAAATAATTCATTTATCCACAAATGAAAATTTAAAAGAGAATAGACACCCACCAGAATGGCTAAAGTTAAAAGAATGAAAAGGAAAAGAAACTGTCAATATCAGCTTTTGATGAGGACACAAACAAAGGAAGCCCTCATACCCTGATCCTGGGAAATGTAAGTTGGAAAAACCACTTTGGAAACCTATTTCACAGTATCCCCTAAACCTGAGTGTATCCAGCATATCCACCTGACTGAAATATACACGTACCTGCTGCAAAAGACGTGGTCAAGGATACTCACAGCGACATTACTCATAACAGCCCCCAGCTGGAAATAACACAGTCATAGATGAGATGTCAGTTGTGATGTATGGTCAAAATTCACACGATTGGACATTGTTATGGCGGAGACAGAGCATCAAGAGCTGCTGGGCACAACAGCATTGTCGCCTCTCCTGGGTACGATGTTGAACCAAAGAAGCCAGACACAGAAGAGTACGTACTATGTGATCCCACCTTATGGAGTGCAAAAACACACAAACCTAATCTGTGATGGTAGAAGTCAGGCAGGTTAGGGGGCAGGGGTCCTTTGGCAGGGCCTGGGTCAAGTCCAAGAGAGACTCTGGGAGGCCGGCGGGGTACAGGTGTTACAAGGGTATGTTCGCTTTTAAAGTTCGTTGCTTCTACACTTGAGATTTATACACTTTATTATGAGTATATTATACTTGAATTTTAAAAGTTGACCAAAAAAAGTGGGTGGCAGCTTTACTGGAAAAAGCATATCCTTTCCTTTACTCTCACCCCAAATTTTATCAAGTCTTTTTCTCTTATTGGTATACAAAATGGGAACAAAGCCTTCAAACTAGAGAGGACGTTAAAAGATGATAGCTGTACACAGGAAGAGAAGCAAACTAGCCTAAGAAAGTTAAGACCCCAAATCTCTAGGTTCTTCCATGATGGACAGTCTAGAGACAGCAGACAAACATGATATTATAAGGGGAAAATTAAGTATTTTATAATTCGATAACCCCCTTACTAAGGACAATAATAGGTCCCCTAGAAAAGACCTCCTTTTATTATAATGTTTACTAATTATTAGCATTGTTGTTGTTCAGTTGCTAAGTTGTGTCCGATGCTCTGCAACCCAATGAACTACTGCACGCCAGGCTTCCCTGTCCTTCACCATCACCTGGAGTTTGCTCAAGCGCGTGTCCATTGAGTCAAACCCCACCACCTCATCCTCTGTTGCCCCCTTCTTTCCTTGCCCTCAGTCTTTCCCAGCATCAGGGTCTTTTCTTTTCCAATTATTAGCATAGATACCAAAAGAAGAATTTTGCAGTTCTGTTGGGCCGGTTGTTTAACACACCTTTACTGGATCGTGGTTCTCTGGCTCTTAAGTCAGACCTTTTCCCCAAATTCACAGCACCTGTAATTCCCTTCCGGTGCCTTCAGTCCGTTACAGTGGCCTCTGTGCGCTACTACTGATCAGAAATTGATATCAATAACACAGGATTTTGCAAACCTCTCATAAAGAGTTAACATTGGTTTGCTTTATAGTCTTGAGGAGCTACCTCACAATGAAGTGACTTTGATAGTTTGCTTAGCTGGCCAGTGAGATTTCTGTCCCACAAGCCTGCTAAGGAAAATTAAAGACAGAGTTCTGGTAAATGATAAATTACTAGTATACTTTAGGCAAATATAGGAATATCTAAAATAACCGTCATTACTCCAGATAGCTTCATTACAGTGGGATCTTTATAAATATATTTAGAAGATTGTTATTGTTTAGTCACTGAGTTGTGTGATCAGTGACTCTTTTGTGATCCCATGGACTGTATCCCTCTATCCATGAGATTTCCCAGGCAAGACTATTGCAGTGGGGTTGCCATCTCCTTCTCCAGAGGATCTTCCCAACCCAGGGATTGAACCCAGGACTCTTGTATTCTTAGACTTGAGTCTGTCCCAACTTAGAGAACAGCCAAATGGCTGAGAGCCTTAGATAGCTGTTGAGGAGATTTTTGGCATATCACCACCACCCTACCCGACACCCACCCACCAAACTCCAGATAATGGAAGATTTTCATCCAGTTACATATCTGCTAAGTGGTTCTAGATGTTTTCTGCTTCTTTTGAATGCTGATGTTGGGGCAGAAAAATGAATTTTGGAAAGCAAAGTATGTTTCCTGTAACTAATTATCCACCCAAGTCTCTCAAAATGTTTGCTATCAATAGCAAACTGGCTTAACATAACTACATTGACACTAATGTCAAAATAGACATGAAATGAACCGGTTTCCTGAGCAGTTATTTTCCCCATAATTTGTTGCACTTAGCAGGCAGGTAATTCAGCTATTTCTATTATTGAAGAATAGCTCTACTAGTGAAAAGAAAAAAAAACATTGCTTCACAGTCACTTTTTAGACTTTGATTAATGCTTAGAAGCTTACAAATTAGGAACAATTCCCAGTTATTTGAGAAAATATTACTGTCATTATTTTGATATAATTAGGAAGAGGCAAAGGGTAAAAAGAACTAATTGGGAAATCCTCCGCTTAATACTAGTGACTTCATTTCTAATTAAATGTAGACTGTGCTGTGCTTGTCATAGTCGTGTCCAACTCTGCGACCCCTGGACTACAGCCTGTCAGGCTTCCCTGTCCACGGGGATCTCCAGGCCAGAACACTGGAGTGGGTCGCCATGCCCTCCTCCAGAGGATCTTCCCGACCCAGGGATCGAACCCAGGTCTCCCACATTGCAGGTGGATTCTTTACCATCTGAGCCACCAGGGAAGCCCAAATGTAGACTGTAATACTTCAAACAGACGTTCACAGACACAGTGTCCCCTCAGTTTAGAGATAGGGCTGCAAAGACACAGAGAATCTCAATAGCTGCCCAAAGTGAGACAAACTAGAATTTTCACATGCTGAATCCAAGTCTGATGCTTTTTCTACCCTGATCCACTCTTTGTCTTGATAAGTGCATTCCTGAAATGAAAATAGACTCAGTATAGTTATCATATTCATAACTAGATTTTTAAAGAGACTTCAGTTTTTTAGAACAATTTTATATGTCCAGGAAATCAAGAAGAAAGTGCAGAAAATTTCTATATACTTCCTGCCCCCCACACACACCTTTCCCTGTTATCAACTTCCACCACCAATGTGGTACATTTGCTACAACTGATGAACCTATCAGTTCAGTTCAGTCGCTCAGTCGTGGCCAACTCTTTGCGACCCCATGGACTGCAGCACGCCAGGCCTCCCTGTCCACCACCATCTCCTGGAGTTTACTCAAACTTGTGTCCATTGAGTCGGTGATGCCATCTAACTATCTCATCCTCTGTCGTCTCCTTCTCCTCCTGCCCTCAATCTTTCCAAGCATCAGGGCCTTTTCAAATGAGTTCATTCTTCACATCAGGTGGCCAAAGTATTGGAGTTTCAGCTTCAACATCAGTCCTTCCAATGAACACCCAGGACTGGTCTCCTTTAGGATGGACAGGTTGGAGCTCCTTGCAGTCCAGGAGACTCTCAAGAGTCTTCTCCAACACCACAGTTCAAAAGCATCGAATCTTTGGCACTCAGCTTTTTTTATAGTCCAACTCTCACATCCATACAGGACCTTGTTGGCAAAGTAATGTCTCTGCTTTCTAATATGCTGTCTAGGTTGGTCATAACATTCTGGTCAGCAGTGGCCACAGGACTAGAAAAAGTCAGTTTTCATTCCAATCCCAAAGAAAGGCAATGCCAAAGAATGCTCAAACTACCACACAATTGCACTCATCTCACACGCTAGCAAAGTAATGCTCAAAATTCTCCAAGCCAGGCTTCAACAATACGTAATGAACCTATACTGACACATTACCACCCAAAGTCCATAGTTTACTTTAGGAATCACTCTGTGTGTTGTAGGTTCTGTGGGTTTGGATAAATGAATAATGACACGTATCTACCATTACAGTATCATCTTGAATAGTTGCACTGCCCTAAAGATCCTCTGTGCCTTGCCTTTTCATCCTTCCCTCTCCACCAACCCTTGGCAACCACTGACTTAGTTTTGCCCTTTTACAGAATGTCATATTGTTGGAACCGTACATGCTGTAGCGTTTTCAGATGGACTTCTTTTACTTAGTAATGCACCATGTCATTTCATGTCTTGATAGCTCATTTGTTCTTAGCACTGAGTATTATCATTGTCTGGGTTCTTAATGTAAATATCAGCTTTGATAAACCTGTGCCTTCATTGGGATATTATGATTCTTTATCATTTAACTGTCGTCTAAGTCCACCTGGCATGGTTTTAAGCACTGTGTGCAAATATCTTTAGAAAAGTAATTTAGGGGATTTCTGAATATAGATGATCAGACTGTCAGGAGGGTGCAAAATGCTTGTGTACTGTGGTTCTCAACTGTTCCCATTTGCACTCTAAGTCACAGAGAACTTGAACAGCAACTTCTTGAAAAAGAAGAATCTGAAGATCACGTATAAGAGTCTGAAGACCACACTGTCTCTGTGCTTGCAGACAGTGTTAACAAGTTCAAGCTGATTAATTTGTCACCTAATAAATTTTCTAGGAATACCGTGACAGAAAGTTCATAAGAAATGCACCACCATTACATTCCAGATATTGCATAGCTCTCCAGAGGCTTATTTGCATGCCATTATCCTGTTCATATGTGCTGTGAGCTCATTTTGTCCTTCCATGTGTTAAAATACATATAATAGACAAAATCTATTTGTCCATGGATTTTGGGCATTTCTTTGTCAGCAGAGCCAAAACCAGTCCTTTTATGAAGCTGCGCTCATGCAGAACTAGCACAGATTGAAAAGATCCTTGGTGTGTTTCCTGTTGTTATTTAGTCGCTCAGTCATGTCCGACTCTTTGGTGACCCCATGGACTGTTGTAGCCCATCAGGCTCCTTGGTCCATGGGATTCTCCAGGCAAGAATACTGGAGTGGGTGGGTTGCCATTTCCTTCTCCAAGAGATCTCCCCCATCCAGGGATCGAACCCTTGTCTCCTGCATTGACAGGCAGATTCTTTACTGCTGAGCCACCAGGGAAGCTCCATGTTTCCTGTTATTCATGTATAAGATGTGTCAGAGACTCTCTCCAGAACTAAAGTAAGCGTTCATGTGTGTGTCTTTGTAGGCTAAAGGTAAAGAGAGACAGTGGCTGAGACACCAAGCTACTGGGGAGCTAGATGATGCCAAGATCATTGATGGGCTGACTGGAGAGAAAGCCATCTACAAACGCCGGGGTGAGCTGGAGCCACAAGTAAGTATGGGTGTCCCGGGAGCCCCGATCTGTAGTTTGACCTTCTTCACAGGCAGACACTTCCTGGAATCACTGTTTTAGTCAAAAGACTACAAACCCTGAATATGGCCGTCAAGGAAAGCATTATATTATATGTTTTTAATTAGAAAGAAAACATAAATATTACACTGTTTATTATATGAATCAAGATCGCAGCATGAGTCAAGAAATACCAGGCACACTCAAATTGAGCAATTGAGGGAACCTAATAAAAAGACTATTTATAAAAGTAAGGGTGGGGTTTAGGAAGTGCAGAAAAAGACAGTGTGGTCTTCCAACAGCAGGGATCTGCCCTCGTTCTGAAAGGGCGGAGGAGAGAACACTTACTGGAACCTGGACAAGGTGGTTCATGGAGAGGGCTGCCCTCCAAGGGCCATCGGTTAAAGGAGAGCCACCCACGGGCCGCAGCAGAACAGGGGCGGAAGGAATAAACATCCCACCCTCTGGCTCTGATGTGCCACCAGTACCTCCCAGCAGCCACTGGTAGTCAGAGAGCCCGGTCCCATCTTGTGGATAAGCCCCCAGGACACAGCAGGGTGCCTTGGAAGGGAAACGCAAGACACTCGGTGTCCCTGAATCCCAGAGGGTGACGCAGATGAAAACACTAGAGCCATCTTAGTGGTTTTCTGCTGTTCTGTTCCTATAAAGATCTATGTTTATCCTGTAACCAAAGAAATTTTTAGGAAATAAGGAATTCTCCCAGAGTGTAAAGTTTAAGACCGTCGTAACATTAAAATATTTGCAGTAATACGAAGGGCGAAAAATGTCAATTAGGTGAGTCTCTTAGAGGGCTCTGTGACTTCCAAAATCCTCAGATAACCAGAATTGCTGAGTAGCCACTGAGACCTGGGGGGTCGGTCGGGGGGACCGTGACTGGTGGGGGAAGGGAGCCGCACTGGTATGAGTCAATGGCTGCTCTCTACTGACTCACTGTGGTCCACCACTGTGTTTAAATACATCTGAAATTGTGAGTCGTCATGGAAGCATGAGGCACTGTTAGGCAATGCCTAATTTAGGCAGGCTCAACAAGCTTTTAAGAAATACACTGAATCTGTCTCCAACCATTACACTCCAGTACCCACAGCATTTTCTTAAAATGACTAACTTTGCTCATTCGTTTTCATACATGTCAGCGAGTGTACAGTAACCGAATAAGCTGGAATTTTTCTCCTTTTTTTCTTGTAAGTAAATCTGACAAGCATACTTTTGTTTTTCTTTCTGCACATTGGCAGCCTGGGTCCAAAACCAAACTGAAACTCCAGAGCGTTTCACATTTTAATTGACGGTTGTTGCTGACCTATAGTTCGATGCCATGGTCGTGCCTTTAATGCCAGGAAAAGTAAAAAGAAGCAGTAATTCAGTAACTGGAAGAAGTAGAAAACTGAAAGCTTCCTAAAGACAAAAGCCACGAAGAGATATTTTCCTTCACTTCTTTGCAAGAAGCCCCTGCCCCTCACCTCCCTGATGTTAGGAATCTGACATTTCTTACAGACCATGTGGAAGTGATTCTCAGGTCACTCCACAACAGTAAAATTGCTGTGGGCTTCCAGAATTGCTCCATCTTCCTAGAGAAACTGACTCTAAGGCTTGATGAGAAAATGACACTTTGGGGTTTATATTCTTTCCTGATTATTGTTTGTAAGATGGCGTCAGTCTCATTAAGGAGGTCTTACTGGACTAGATTGGTCCTTGGAAGGACCATATTCCAAAGGAAAATCTTCCCCCACGTGGCCCCAGCTACCAACATAAATCTGAAGCTCCATTTACTGAAATGTAATCTGTAGATCAGCGAGCCCCAAGTTTTGGGCACCAGGGATCATAGAAGACAGTTTTTCCACGGACCAGGCAGGGTTGGCGGGGGGGATGGTTTTGGGATGATTCAAACACATTTTGTTTGTTGTGCACTTTATTAATTTCTATTATTAGTACATTGTGATTATATGATGAAATAATTGTTATTGTTCAGTTGCGAAGTCGTGTCTGACTCTTTGCTTCCCGGTGGACTGCAGCACACCAGGCTTCCCTCTCTTCCACTGTCTCCCTGAGTTTGCTCAAGCTCATGTCCATTGAGTCGGTGATACCATCCAACCATCTCATCTTCTGTTGCCCCTTTCTCCTCCTGCAGAATCAGAGTATCAGGCGTTAGATTCTCATAAAGAGTATGCAACCTGGATTCCTCACCTGCGCAGTTCATAGCAGGATTTGTGCTCCTATGAGAATCTAATGCCACCACTCATCTGACATACGGCAGAGCTTGGGTGGTTATATGTTTGATGGGGAGCCCGCCACTCACCTCCTGCTGTGCGACCCGATTCCTAACGGTACCAACCCATGGCTCCCCACCTGCCAGGACAGCTTTGTCCAGGGCACAGCCTACAGCTGATCCACCTACCTGGCAGCTGGCACTCTGGGGCTGGCGTGAGACCCTCAGAACAGCAGCCAGTGATGGTTTTCTGGTTCTCAAGGCCTTTCTGTCATCCCTCCCTCAGATGGGCAGCCCCCAACAGAAACCCAAGCGCCTGCGCCTCGTGGTAGACGTGTCGGGCAGCATGTACCGCTTCAACGGGGTGGATGGCCGGCTCGAGCGCTCTATGGAAGCCGTGTGTATGGTCATGGAGGCCTTCGAGAACTATGAGGAGAAGTTTAAGGTAACGGTGTGAACTGTGGAGGGTGAGAGGCATCCCAGACCCCATATGCCCAGGAGTCACCCCGAGTCAGGACGTGAGCTGGCTGGGGGGTGCTCACCTAGAGCAGACAAGAGTCTTCTTCTCATCAACCCATCTGTCAGCCCGAGAGAGGGAGCCTTTTGTTTCATCTGCTCTAATAATCAGAAAGTGATAAGACCATAATCTAAAGACCAGTTGCTACAGAAGAAAGCACCGGGCTTCACAGTTTGTGTGATGTCAGCCGTGATGTTGTGGTGTTGCTGTTGTTGTTGTTTAGTCACTCAGTCATGTCTGATTCTTTTGCCACCCTCCAGACTAGCGCCGGCCAGGCTCCTCTGTCTATGGGATTTCCCAGGCAAGAATACTGAAGCGGGTTGCCATTTCCTTCTCCAAGGGATCTTCCCAACCGAGGGATGGAACCTGCCTCTCCTGCATTGGCAGGTGGATTCTACCGCTGAGCCCCCCAGGAAGCCACACATTGGAGTGGGGTGGGGAGGAGCAGAAATAGGCAGATAGAAGCATGGCAGGCATCTCCCCAGATTTCTCAGGGCCACCGTCCCCACCCCAGGACCCCTCACCCACCATCTGGTCTTGCTCCGTCACCAACCAGGCAGCCTCTCAAGGTTCTCAGCATTGCCTTGCCTTGGCTCACAGGCAGGGTCACACAGTGACAGGAGTCTCCCCAGCTGATGATTAAGACGCTTGCCCTGGCAGAAATGATCCCCTGTAAATGATACCCTTTTGTCGTCGCTGAGTTTACTCTGCCTTCTCCTTGGGAGACCTGAGCTCTGAGAAGGGCAGCCGCACTCCTGGCTTTGACCAGAGCAAATGAGCTGAACACAGTGCTGAGTAATTATTACCAGCAGTTCAGTTGAGAGGAGCAATCTATGTACAGCCATGGGTCATGGGCACTCGGTCTATCCTAAACATGCTCGGCCGCGCTGGGATGAAACACGTTCTTCAGACACAGCCTGGCTTCGATGACTTAGCTTGACACCCTGTGCGCACCTGGGGATTGCTGTGCTGAGCCATGTCTGTGTGTTGTGACGGGCACAGCAAGAAGCAGACTGAACCGTTGCTTCACTGACTTTGGGCCCAGGCTGCGAGGCTCCCAGAGTCCCTTGTGTGAAGCTCCATGTGAGCGATTCCTTTTACAGTGAAGGGGTAAGGAACAGGCATCTTGAGTCAGTGAGTGCTGTGGGTTGTCGGACTGCCTAAGACTCTGCCAGCGTCCACGGCCTGCAAACTCGAGAATGACGTGCACTCTCGCCGTGGGGAGCAGCTCTGTCTCCGCGAGGAGCTGGGACGCGCCGCCCCTGGTGACCAGTGAGCACCCCGGGGCTGCCCCAGAGCCCTCTTGGGTTTAGTTGCCAGGAGTCTCTGTGCCACAGTCCAAGCCCGGCCAGGCCAGCCCTCTTCTGCCTTACGGCTCCCGGACGAGTGTTCAGTGTTTTCCTTCCTTCGCACTCCCTCCCTTCAAATAAGTTTTTCTTGATTTTGATTTTTTTTTACTTTTCTATGTTTTTTAAAAATATTTTATTGAAGTACAGTTGATTTACAATATCATATTAGTTTCATGTATGCAGTAAAGTGATTCATATATATATATATATATATATTCTTTTTCATAATCTTTTCCATTATAGGTTATTACCTGATACTGAGTATAGTTCCGTTTTATACAGTAGGTCCTTGTTGCTTATCTATTTTATATATAGTAGTGTGTGTATGTTAATCCCATCCTCCTACTATATTCCTCCCCTCTTCCCCTTTTCCCCTTTGACAGCCATAAGTTTGTATTCTGTGTGTATAGCTCTGTTTTGGAAATAAGTTCATTTGGTTTTTTTTTAGATTCGACATATAAGTGATGTCATATGATATTTGTCTTTCTCTGTCTGGCTTACTTCACTTAGTACGATAATTTCTAGGTCCATTCATGTTGCTGCAAAAGGCATTATTTCATTCGCTTATGACTAATATTCTGCCGTATATGTACTTTTTTATGTCATATGGGTTTAACATTTTTAAGTAATTTTGGTCTTTTCTAGTATAAGATGGAGCATAATTCTTCAATCACTTGGACCACTGTGATTGAAGTAGATGGTTAGACAGCCACTGCATCAGCATAATCCCACCCATGTTTTAAAACCTGAGGTTCTGCTAATTGCTGAATCAGCCCGTTCACCTCTCTTGTGGATCTTGAAGCCCAGGGTTCCTCAGCTCCCTTTGAGTTACATGAAGATTTTGACTCCTCATAGACCACAGCAAACATTCCACAGTTAAAACCGGCATATTCATATATGTGGTGCGTGCATGCTGTGCCCGACTCTTACGACCCCAGGGACTAGCCCACCAGGCTCCTCTAGTCCGTGGGATTTCCCAGGCAAGAAGCAAGGATACTGGAGTGGGTTGTCATTTCCTTCTCCAGGGGATCTTTCGGACCCAAGGGTCAAACTGGGGGTGCCGACAACTCCTGCCTTGGGAGGGAGATTCTTTTACCACTGAGCCATGTGGGAAACCCACAGTTATCTAGATATTCATAGTTATCTAGAAAAAAATTTCCTATTAGAAAGAGGATTTCTATGTCTATGAGAACAGAACTGTTCTGTATATGAAGCTACTTCTTTCAGATTTTTAGAAAGATTCAGTAGAAGTTCAGCAAGAAATGGACTGACAGAGTTCCCCAGGACTGGGTGAAGGCTGAGACAGAAGGCAGGAAATGACCAAGCTAACAGGGAGGGAGCGTGTTGGATATTTCTCTGCATCTCACTTGTGGACTATATGGTGAGATTCATATTTGTATAGTTCTCACGGTTAAAAGTCTGTAATCTGGGAGGACAACTAGTCAAACTGGGCATGTTGTACAAAAAAGAAAGAATGTCAAAGAAACAAGCATTTACAAGATGTGGTCTTGTTTTGTTTCTGATTGACAATTAGAAAGCAAATTGTTGGCACGCGACCTGCTGAATTTCAACTAAATTCAACAAAATTATAGATGCCAATTGAGCACTTGCTAAGAGCAGTGCTCTGTGAGGTACAGCGTTCCCTGCCAACCGTGAGTGTGTAACCTTTATAGGAAGACCTATAAAAACTAAATGCAGTCATGGAGGCACAGCAGAGCACACCTCTCCAGACACCTGCCTTTGGGGAACCATCCCCAAAGTAGGATTTTGCTGACGGTCTCTTTTATTTTTTTTAGGGTTTTTTCCCCCTTTTAATTATTTGACAAAAAATTTGGGGGGGCACAGTTTCTTCATTTCTACTGTACAGCAAAGTGCTCACCTATCTGTATACATACACCCCCTCTCTTTTGGATCTCCTTCCTGTTTAGACCCCCACAGAGTGCTGAGTAGAGTTCCCTGTATTGTACAGTAGGTTGTCATTGGTTATCTATTTTATGTGTGTTTGCCGAGTCACTGCAGTCATGCTCAGCTCTCTGTGACCCCGTGGGCCATGGCACGCCAGGCCCCTCTCTCCATGGAATTCTCCAGGCAACAATAGTGGAGTGGGTACCCATTTCCTTCTCCAGGGGTCTCCTTGACCCAGGGATGGAATTTGCATCACCGGTGTGTCCTGCATTGGCAGGTGGGCCCTTTACCACTAGGGCCTCCTGGGGAGGCCAGATAGATGATAACAGATAAGGAAACAAAGAACTCTGGGAACAGAAAAGTATGGCATCTTCTGTCGTGGTTTCTCAGTGCTTGGGCACGGAGGAAACACTCAGGGGGTGGGGAGTGGTTCAAAGTACAAAGCCCTTTCTTCTTCTGTTGAGCATCAGAGCTGCAGTGAGCCACCCTTCCTGACAAGAGTATCAGTAGTGTAGGGGCTTCCCAGGTGACTCAGTGCTAAAAGAAGCTGCCCATCAATGCAGGAGCCGCAGAAGATGTGGGTTGGATCCCTGGGTCAGGATGACCCCCTGGAGGAAGAAATGAGAACCCATTCTAGTACTCTTGCCTGGAAAATTCCATTGACAGAGGAGCCTTGTAGGCTACAGTCCACGGGGTCGCAAAGAGTCCCCAAAATACGGACACGGACACGACTGAGCACACACGCGTATCAATAGTGTGCGTATGTTGGTCCCAATCTGCCTGTTCATCCCATCCCCCACTTGCCCTGCCAGTATTCCTACATTTGTTCTCTATGTCCTTGTCTCTAGTTCTGCTTTGTAAATAAGATCACCTATGCCAGTCTTTTCAGATTCCACATATATGCATTAATATCCAGTACTTCTGAGGGTCTGTTCAATTGCCACAACACTATAAAGAATTTCCTCATTTTTTTAATCTGTGAAACCACAGAAATATTGAGAAGGTAACATAGTTATCTATGACTTTCTAAACATTTTTATTGAAATATACTTGATTTACTGTCAAATCCAGGTGAAATTACAGTAAAACACTGAGATACAATATAAGTCTTTCAGGGCTGGAAGCTTCATCGTGTTTTATGCTATTTGATTTTTAACAGGAAGTACTTTAATGGTTTTGATTTTGTACATTTACTTTTATACCCCTCACATTTACTACATCTGGTTCCTGCAGATCTTTTTTTTAAGAGCATAGAAAGTCTTACAAAGCTAAAAGGATTAAAATCTTCACAACAGAAGGAGAAAATCCTTAAGCTTTCACAAGATGAGCTCTCTGAGGAAAAGTGGTACTTAGCTGTGTGTCTGGAGGGAAGGGGGAGGGAAGTCAGGACGTGGAGGATTTCAGGTCCTGTGCCTGCAGATTCCTCACTGTGACCCTGCTCTTTGGAGCTGAGGGCACCTCACAGTTCACTCCCCCCAGTTTCCTCATTCCTCAGACAGGAAACCAAGACCCAGAAACATTAAGGACTTGGCCCAGAGGCGGAAGGCTAGACTAGCTCAGGATGCTTCTCTTTGTTTTCCCTATTTTGTTTTGTTTTTAAACTTTTCCCGTTTATTTCCAAATTTGTTTATTTTGAAAAAGATTTAACCTACAAGAAAGTTGAAAGAACTGTAAGATGAACACCCATGTGCCTTTGCTTAGATTCACCAAGTGATCCCCTTTTCCCTCATTTGCTTTATGTTCCTCTCTGAATATATACTCTTTTTATCCTCTCTGATGCATTGGAAAGTAAGTCATAACTGTCATAGTTCTTTATCTCTAAATACTTTACTATACTTCTGCTAAGAGTCAAGACATTCCCTAATATGATCTCAATACCATTGTTACTTCTAAAAAATCATCAATAATTTTATCGTACTTACAATATCCAATCCATGCCTTTATTTCTGCTTTGTAAATAAGTCCATCTATACCAGTGTTTTCAGATTTCACATGTATGGGTTAATATACGATACTTGTTTTTCACTCTCTGACCTACTTCACTCTAGATGACAGTCTCTAGGTCCATCCTTGTCTACAAATGACCCAACTTCGTTCCTTTTTATGGCTGAGTAATCTTCTATTGTAAATACAGAGGGAGAGGACAAATGTATGGATACTGAGGAGGGAGGGGGGATGAATTGGGAGATTAGGATTAATACATATATACTATTAATACTATGTATAAAATAGAAACTAATGGGGATCTACTGAGCAGCACAGCACTGAGCTCTACTCAGTGACCTAAGTAAGAAGGAAATCCAAAAAAGAGGGGATATATGTAAACGTGTAGCTGATTCATTTTGTCGTACAGCAGAAACTAACACGATATTGTAAAGTAACTACACTCCAATATATCTATGTTTTTTAATTATCCAATCCCTGTTCACTTTTCCCAACTATCCCAATGGTTGCCATCCTGGGCTATAGAATATAAACCATCCCAATAGTTACTAATTATCTTTCTCGCCACAATCTGGGCCTCAGTCACAGTCCCTACCTTATTTTTTGTCCTTGTCTTGTTAGCCTCTTTTAACCTGTATCACAACCTTTCCTACCACTACCATTTTACTTTTCACCATGGCCACTCTCTAGAGCATCCAGATCATCTGTCGTGTAGAATATCCTGAATCTGTCCAGCTACTTTATCTTGGTGTCATGTACCTTGTCCCTGTAGCCTCTCTGTCTCCAGAAGTCCTGACAGGCTTTCCCTCCACACTGGAGGGAAAAGTACACTGGAGTACACTGGAGACACACGGTATAATCTTCCCACCACCCCTGCCAACATAACCAAGATTCTGAGTACCCACAGGCTTCCCAGGCTCTGCTGGGGCTCACCAGGCCTTCTCTGAAGAAGGCAAGCGGGTGGTGGGATGGAGCCTGCTTGGATTCTGCAAGACCTCTTTCCAGGTTTCATGAAATATGTGGAGACACACATAATGGGTGCACATAGTACACTGGGTAAAAGTCACAAAAGAAGTCAGGGTGAGGAATGAGCCTCCCCTCTCTCAGTTCCCAGTTACCCTCCCTGCCAGTGACCACTGCGGACAGATTTTTTTTTTTTTTGGTACCTTCTCAGAGACATCTGACACATATACATCAAGTGACAGAGTCCCGTTCACTCGGTTCTATATCTTTTGGCGAGGGGAGAAGAGGAGCCTCTTGATGAAAGTGAAAGAGGAGAGTAAAAAAGTTGGCTTAAAACTCAGCATTCAGAAAACTAAGATCATGACATCTGATCCCATCACTTCATGGCAAATAGACTGGGAAACAATGGAAACAGTGAGAAACTTTATTTTGGGGGGCTCCAAAATGACTACAGATGGTGACTGCAGCCATGAAATTAAAAGATGCTTGCTCCTTGGAAGAAAAGCTATGACCCACCTAGACAGCATATTAAAAAGCAGAGACATTACTTTGCCAACAAAGGTCTGTCTAGTCAAAGCTATGGTTTTTCCACTAGTTATGTATGGATATGAGAGTTGGACCATAAAGAAAGCTGAGTGCCAAAGAACCGATGCTTTTGAACTGTGGTGTTGGAGAAGACTCTTGAGAGTCCCTTGGACTGCAAGGAGATCCAACCAGTCCATCCTAAAGGAGATCAGTCCTGAACATTCATTGGAAGGACTTATGCTGGGGCTGAAACTCCAATACTGTGGCCACGTGATGCAAAGAACTGACTCATTTGAAAAGACCCTGATGCTGGGAAAGATTGAAGGCAGGAAAGAGAAGATGACAAACAGAGGATGAGATGGTTGAATGGCATCACCGACTCAATGGACATGAGTTTAAGCAAGCTCTGGGAGTTGGTGATGGACAGGGAAGATTGGCATGCTGCAGTCCATGGGGTCCCAAAGAGTCTTGACACGACTGAGCGACTGAACTGAACTGAGAAGACCATATGTAAAATTTGTATTGAATTTGTTACAATGTTGGTTCTGTTTCATGTTTTCGTTTTTCAGCCAGGAAGCATGTGGGATTTTAGCTCCCCAACCAGGAATTAAACCTGCACCCCCTGCATTGGAAGGTGGAGTCTTAACCACTGGACCACAGGGGAGTCCATGTTCCATATGTTTATACTGTGTGATCATATCCAACTCAGTTAATCCCTCTGTACTTTGGTATTCTCATCTCTGAAGGAAACATAAGGACGAGGAGTAAGTGATGAAAGTGTGTCACTTAACAAATATAAAATGAGGCATGAGCAAATGACAGTCTTAGGAGTTACTGGTTCCAGATGTTCAAGCTGGTTTTAGAAAAGGCAGAGGAACCAGAGATCAAATTACCAACATCTGCTGGATCATCAAAAAAGCAAGAGAGTTCCAGAAAAACATCTATTTCTGCTTTATTGACTATGCAAAAGCCTTTGACTGTGTGGATCACAATAAACTGTGAAAAATTCTGAAAGAGATGGGAATACCAGACCATCTGACCTGTCTCTTGAGAAACCTGTATGCAGGTCAGGAAACAACAGTTAGAACTGGACGTGGAACAACAGATTGGTTCCAAATAGGAAAAGGAGTACGTCAAGGCTGTATGTTGTCACCCTGCTTATTTAACTTATATGCAGAGTACATCATGAGAAACGCTGGGCTGGAGGAAGCACAAGCTGGAATCAAGACTACTGGGAGAAATATCAATAACCTCAGATATGCAGACGACACCACCCTTATGGCAGAAAGTGAAGAGGAACTAAAAAGCCTCTTGTTGAAGTGAAAGAGGAGAGTGAAAAAGTTGGCTTAAAGCTCAACATTCAGAAAACTAAGATCATGGCATCTGGTCCCATCACTTCATGGCAGATAGATGGGGAAACAGTGGAAACAGTGTCAGACTTTATTTTTCTGGGCTCCAAAATCACTGCAGATGGTGATTGCAGCCATGAAATTAAAAGATGCTTACTCCTTGGAAGGAAAGTTATGGCCAACTTAGATAGCATATTAAAAAGCAGAGACATTACTTTGCCAACAAAGGTCCGTCTAGTCAAGACTATGGTTTTTCCAGTGGTCATGTATGGATGTGAGAGTTGGACAGTGAAGAAAGTTGAGTGCTGAAGAATTGATGCTTTTGAACTATGGTGTTGGAGAAGACTCTTGAGAGTCCCTTGGACTGCAAGGAGATCCAACCCGTCCATCCTAAAGGAGATCATCATTGGAAGGACTAATGTTGAAGCTGAAACTCCAATACTTTGGCCACCTCATGCGAAGAGTTGACTCATTGATAAAGACCCTGATGCTGGGAAGGATTGGGGGCAGGAGGAGAAGGGGACGACAGAGGATGAGATGGTTGAATGGCATCACCGACTCAATGGCCATGGGTTTGGGTGGACTCAGGGCATTGGTGATGGACAGGGAGGCCTGATGTGCTGTGATTCATGGGGTCGCAAAGAGTCGGACACAACTGAGTTACTGAACTGAACTGAGTGAAAATTATATATTCCATAACCCAGGATGGCATTGCATGTGTTGTCATATGTTAGGAATTCAGCAATATATGCTGAGCCTCCCCACTCCCCAGTTCCAGAAAGTTCTTTGTGTTGTCTTCCTGCAGTTATAGCTACATTGTAAGGCTCTCTAGTCTGTGTTTGCTTTGAAAACTTCAGAAGCCACTGGCCTGGCTCAGGGATCTGGACTCTTCCCCACAGCCTCTCTCTTGGCGTCTACTGTGTGTTTTCTTTGTCTTGAGCTCAGCTCCTGGGCTCTGGGTCATTAAATCCAAGTTGAAGCTGGGCTCAAACAATAAAGAATCTGCCTGCAATGCAGCAGACCCAGGTTCAATCCCTGGGTTGGAAGATCCCCTGGGGGAGGAACTGGCAACCCACTCCAGTATTCTTGCCTGGAGAATCCCGTGGACAGAGGAGCCTGGCGGGCTACAGTCCATGGGGTCTTGACGAGTCAAACATGACTGAGCGACTAACACTTTCACTTTCCACTTTTATTGCAGCTTAGCAAAACCCATGAGTAAGAATTACTGAGAAGGAAAGGATCTTTGAGCAAGAATGTCTGAAAAGAAAAAGTAATTCAGTGGCAGAACACATTTCAAAGGCATCTGGAATTTTTTAAGTTTCTTATAATTGTTCTATGCACTGAGTTCAATTATTCTCAGGAACCACTGAAGTAGGCTTAAGACAGGAGCAACATTTTTTGCTAATAATCAGCATAAAGTCTTCTAATCTTATAACTAGCAAAATTGTTAATGGTCACGTAGCGCTTAAACATTGGCCTGAGAAGTATCGAGCCATTTCATTGAAGTCAGGAAGCGTTTTTCCCTTACCTCCCTTCCAGTGTGTTCCTCATGATTTCTCCAAGCCCTGGGAATGTTTTCACTATGACCTCAAAGCAGATCACCTTTGCAAAAGCTCTTAATGTGTAATTTAAATTTTTTTTTTCTTCAAAATACTCCGTAACACCAGAAGTTAGGTATTTCTCTACTGAGCACTCAAATAGTGACACCAGAAAATAGGTGAGTTATTGAGAAGCTGAACTTTGAAAAACAAAACCCTCAAATGTAGTGTTTCTGTGGAGACATATAAATCACTTCTAAGGCCGTGGTTTCATCTTTCTTTTTTTGGCTGCATCGCACAGCTCGTGGTTCCCCATCCAGAGACTGAGCTCAGGCTACGGCAGTGCAAGCGCCAAGTCCTAATCACTAGACCACCAGGGAGTCTCCCTAACAGTAAAAGGAGCCCCTGAAGGATGTTGGAGGGCGAAGGTGTGTGGACGGCACATTTTACCCCTTACCCCTCCGTCCCCAATTCCACCAAACTAATTCCACTTGTGTTGATATTGCATGACGTTTCACAATCTGGGCTTTGTGCAATATTTCATTTGGAGAAGGAATGCCTCTGCTTGAAACAATTTTAGAGTTAGAACACCGTTATTCTTGGGCGAACACTGGATCATTATTTCTTACAGACTCTGAAGGCATTCTTTTTGGGAAAAGCCTCACCCATCCTCACCTAGACTTAGATGACTCTCTCCCTCACCAGAGGAGGACAGGCACAGATGCCCCGTAACTAAGTAAAGCAGACGTCCTCGTTCCATTTCTTGGGTGGTCCCCAGAATTCTCATAGGGTCTTGGGAGCAGAGAGGATCTTGGAAATTATTTTCACCAACCTCTGTTTTAAGATGAGAAAATAAAACTCCACATCCCAAGGTCACACAGCTAAACCGTAAACAGCCAGGATGTCTGACTCCCACTTCACGGCCTTTTCTTCATTCACATTTTATTCCTTATTCTTGTAGCCATAGTATTTCTGCCCAATTGGTATACTTACAAAGCTGTAATTTAGGAGCAAATATACCATTTACATAAAGTACTCTCATCTTCTCCTCCATCACCCAAAGGAGGTATAATAGACATACTTTTCTCAAAGATATCTTGGTCAGAAATATGTGGAAAGGTGTGGCTCAGAAACCAGCACCTGCTGGGAAAATTCTTTCTATCAAAGACTTAGTTCAGCATCTATAATTCACCTTTTTCTAATATCTCAGGTATGTTTCACATGTTTAGAAAGAAATCAATCATCTTGTCAGCTCAGGCTTTGGATAAATTCCTTTTTTTTTTTTTTTTATGTCTGTACCATGCAGCCTGCAGGGTCTTAGCTCCTCAACCAGAGACTGAACCTAGGCCCATGGCAATGGAAGCTCTGAGTCCTAACCACTGCACCGCCAGGGAATTTCTTGAATAAATTCTTCCTGCTGCTTGGAAGTAAAAGTGAAGAAGGGTGTACAGACCTCTCTAAGTCCATTCAGAGTTAAACAAGAATTCAGAATTGATTCAATCATAGATGTGAAAGTACTGGCCAAGCCAACTGTTCAAAATTCCTAGGTAAAGACTGGGACAGGCTAGAGGGGCAGGGCCATAGTTAGGGAACGGTTGTTTCTCTTCAGTAAAAGCGTTGGACTTAGAGTGCCCTGGTTCAGAGTCCACCTCCGCCACCACTAGACCTCTGACCTTAAGAAAGTCTGTTAATCTCTCTGAGCATCGATTTTTTTAATTTGGAAAATGATATTAATAACACCCATTACAAAGGTGTGGAGAAAATCAGAATGAAATGATATAAACAGAATCACTTTGTAAACCATAAGGAACAGTACGAACGTTGACATTATGTTACCAGATGTCTTGTCCTAGCCCTTCAGTGACCCTCTGAGGCTAGGAGAGACAGAGATTATCCCTGCTAGTCAGAGGCTCAGTGGGGTACAAGCACTCAGGCTTAGAGGTCATCTAAGCCAGCATTATTTATAACGTGGAAGCAAGATTTGGAGGGGTCAAGTGACTCCCCTAAGGTCACAAAGCTTATTAAAGTTGGAGCTAAGTCTAGAGTCTTTGGCCTCCAGAGCATCGTTCTCTTTACACTGACTTCCCTATGGAGAAAGCTACGCAGTAACTGATACTGGTGTCTGTGGTCTACACCCTGGAGTTCTGTTGGCACATGGCTTGACCTTTCTAATTACATTCATTGTCCACCCCTTGTCTGGTCAGCTGTCAGCAGTGCTACCTGAGAAAGGTGTATTTGTATGTCCAAAAGGAGATTAGAATTTCACATATTAACAGGCTTCCAAAATAGCCTCAAATGATCGTCTCTTGCTACTCAAAATATAGAGGTATGTGCTTAGTGGCTCAGTCGTGTCCGACTCTTTGTGACCCTATGGACTGTAGCCTGCCAGGCTTCTCTGTCCGTACAGATTCTCAGGCAAGAATACTGGACTGGGATGCCATGTCCTCCTCCAGGGGATCTTCCAGCCCAGGGATTGAACCCACATCTCCCACATTGCAGGTGGATTCTTTACCACCTAAGCCACCAGGGAAGTCCCACAAAGGTATAATAAAGCACAGTTTCTCCTAAAATTAGCAAATGATTATCCTTCCCAACAGAAATTTAAACACAAACCTTATTCATAAAAATGCTAGTAGCTCTTTGTTGGGAGTAAAGCTTTCTTGGCCATCTAAATACTATAAATCATCCTTCTAATCTGATGATAAATCTTTGTGTCTTGGACTGAAACTCAGCATTTGTTTTCATTTTTTCCCTGCCTTTCTCTGAACAAATGAGATTTTCAAAAGAAAATATAGCAAAAGGGTATTTAAACAAGTTTCTAAAGCAAAAAAAAAGAAAGAAAAGAAAAGTATTAAAATCAGTCCTCTCTAGTTGAGGCTTTTCTTTACTGCTGTGGTTTAATGTTTATGTTGGATATTAAATGCAAGACTCCACAGAGATTTAAGGGAGGCTCTGAAAAGTGGAGAAATCATGATCACAAAAACTTTGAGCTACTTAGAAAAAGTTGTGATCTAAATGTTAGACAGAAAAAAAGAGAGAAAATTCAAGTCAGACGGTTGATAGCAACAATGAGGTTCTTGTTTAAGGAGTTCTGTGAGTCCTACCTAGAAGCGGGTTTGAGACCCTCTCAGGTCTGATTTGACGGTGGGCCCGAGGAGCGACAGACTGGGTAGGTGGCAGAATTAGGCGTTAGAGACAGAAATATCAGATGCGTTCGTACCCAGGCGGTTTTGAGGATTAACAAATTACCCTCTATGAAGCGTGTTGGGATCCTTGGAGAGCAGATCCTAGATAATTATGACATAGAAAGATGGTTTTTTCATTGACGCTTAACATGATCCACAGTAACAGCAGCGATATACTTTGGATATACTTTGAATTCCTCTTAAGCATTTTATTTACTTTGGACCCAGAAGAATCCCCAAGCCCACTTGGAAGCTAAGAACCAGAGCCTGCAAACTATTTTATAAGCCTCATCCTGCCCTTTATGTGTGTCTTCTCAGCCTTTGTAGTTCTAACTAGACACAGACAAAGGCAGATCTTTCTGCAAATTGCACTTTCCTTACTGCAAATAAAGGAAGGAAGGAAGGAGAGAGGAAGGTGTGCAACTCACCCGAAAAAGTACAGTACGCTTTTTTTCTCCTGGGCAGATAATTAAATGATAGATCAAATGATAGACAGTTTTGTAACTAAAATGTTTGTGGCGGTTCAGTCAATCAGTATCTGGTTTTGATAAGGAACATCCAACAATTCATTTGACTACTATTTGGGTGTTTTTTTATATATAGTTTTTAAATTTCTTTATTTACTTGCTTTTCTTTTGCCTGCACTAGGTCTTCATTGTTGTGTGGGCTTTCCTCTAGGTTTGAAGAGTAGGGACGGCTCTCTACTTGCGGGGTAGGACTTCTCATTATGATGGCTCCCCTTGCTGTGGAGCGCAGGCTCCAGGGCGCTCGGGCCTCAGAAGCTGTGGCTCACAGGGTCAGCGGTTGTGGCTTGCAGTCTCGAGAGCACAGGCTCAGTAGTTGTGGCACAGGGGCTTAATTGCTCCAAGGCACGTGGGATCTTCCCGACCTGGGATCTAACCTGTGTCCCCCTGCATTGGCAGGCGGATTCTTTACCCCTGAGCCACCAGGGAAGCCTGACTACTATTTGTTTGATAATTAACTAGCAACTTTTTCCCATGCAGTGACCAGTTATGTCAACCCTGTAAGCAGACCCACATGGTCAAATACTTAGTTATATAGCATCACCCCATGGTCATCTGGTCAGTAAGAGCTTTAATCATCAAATGAAAAGAGAAGAAAACGTCAAATATGTATTTATAGCCCTCTTATCTAAGCCAAATAAGAGACGCTTACTTCTGCTTCTAGGAACTGGTCTTACCCTGTCCTATGTAAGATCCCCGTTTTAACAGATTACCCCACCAGCCCCAGGGTGAGAGCAGTTTGCCTGGCCCCTTCTCAGCGGTGGTTTAGTCTCTCAGTTGTGTCTGACTCTTGTGATCTGGAGCCGGTCCGACTCCTCTGTCCATGGGATGTTCCAGGCAAGCATGCTGCCATGGTTTGCCATTATTCTCCATTTAAAACAGTTCCTGCTGTGACCATTGTTAATCAGTCTGGACAGGGCCTGGCACTTGCTTCCGTGGAGGAATTATGCAGGTTTTCTCCACATCTGGGCCAGTCCTCGCACTGAGCCCTTGGTGACCTTGGTCAGGTGTAAACTGAAGCCAGCACTCCATCGTCCAGGGCTCTGCTGCCTTTAGGTTGTAAATTTTGCTTCCTTTTCACAACAATGGCAGCAAACTATATAGAGAGATTTTTTTTTTTCATATTGGAATTTGTTATATCCCTGGAAAGCGTTTCTTACCAAGCTTTTTTAGTGGATCGGCAAATTTCCCCCAAAATTCTTTCATATCATCCTTTGTATTTTTAATAAAACACCCTAAAACCAGGCACAGACTCATGTCCCACCCTGGCCCTCCTCTGAGCCTGCCCTTCCATTGAGAGGAGAGTCTGTGGGGCCAGTGGAGCAAGCCCACTTAGATTCTGTGTCTAGAACCCGCTCCCAGTTCCTGGGGTCCCCAGCTGTCCTGCCTGGGTAACCCCAAGTCTGCTTCGTGGGCATCTTTCTTGGGTCCATCTTCCTGGGCCAGACTGGCCAGTGGCGTGCACAGCCGGCGCCGAGGACAGAAAGGGGTGATGGTGTGGGCACGAGGCCTGGGTGTCCACTCGTGGGCCTGTGAGCCCCGAGAGGTGGGTCAGAGCCAGCTACAGAAAGAGAAGGGCAGGGGTTGCAAGCCAGGGGCCAGTCCTGCCCACACTGCCCTGTTCTAGCGCGGAGCGTCGAGAATTCCAGGATTCAGAATTTGACCCTGGCTTTCCAGGTCATTATAATGTCTATTTATCAAAGTAGAGGAAGAACATATTTTATTTAACAATTTGCAGCCTGATTTATGGGCTCCCCTGGTGGTTCAGACAGTAAAGAATCCGCCTGTAATACAAGAGAGCATGATTTATAATTTTTAAATAGACATCCTATATGGGCCTTCATTTGTCCACTTATCCCTTCAATTATACACTTGTTTCTGTCCACCCCCATCCTCTCTACCTTCCTTTTAGTCTCCGGAAAAAGGTGTCCTCCTGCCCCTCCAAACTTGGCCCTCTGTGACCCTCACCTCTCCCCACCACCTCCTCTCTTGTGCAGTTGCTCCGTCATGTCCAACTCTTTGCAACCCCATGAACTGCAGCACGCCAGACTTCCTTGTCCTTCACCATCTCTGGGATAATGTCCTTCACTATGCTTAAACTCACAGCCATTGAGTCGGTGATGCCATCCAGCCATCTCATCCTCTGTCATCCCCTTCTCCTCCTGCCCTCAATCTTTCCCAGCATCAGGGTCTTTTCCAGTGAGTCGCCTCCTCTCTCTATAGGCAATGAGGTGCCTTTAAAATGCAGGCACCTCTCCCCAAACACCAGTCTAGACGCCGTTCTGTTTCTATCTCATACCACCAACCTTTTAGTGAAATTGTGCCCCCGAAGGCCTCCAGTGATTCTCATGCCCAGAGGTCACTAGTCACCCTGCTCCTGGATGGCCGTGGTGAACGTCACTCAGCACAGTTGCGCAGCCGCTTCTGAGCCGGGCACACTGATTTCCAGGGCCACTCCAGTACTCGGCATCCGCCACTTCTCTTTCGCATCTTCTTCACTCCACCCTGGGTCTTTCTTCTACCTTAACGAGGAGGGTGCCCCCCAAGACTTGGTTGGGGCCCTCTGCTCTTCTCTGTGTATTCACCCTTGACCCATCCTGGGGGTGACAGCCACATGGCAGATGACAAGAAATAGGTTTCTTCTCTGATGTCTCCCCAAATGCACAGTTCCAGCGTGTCTAGAATGGAACTAGTCTTCCCCATGTAACCTGACTGCCTTCTGACTTCTTATTTTTGCATAAAAATTATTTCAACAGAAAATGTTCTACTTTTCATTTTAAGAACCATGATTTCAGTTATGTTATGGGTTGTTTTTGTCAGCTAGCTTGGGTTAACCACCATGTATCACATGAGTGCTGGGAGAAAAAAAAAAAATGCATTCCAGCTTCTAAAGAACTTATTTATGAAAGCCTATAGCGCACATAGGAAAGGAAAGCGTCTTAATTTCTAAACTTCATTGCAAACTCTCTCAAAGCATTTCAGCAATAAACACACCAGGCCTACTCATAGATAACAAAATGTGTTAAGATAAATAAGATACAGCCTTGCCTTCAAAAAAACTCACTGGTTAAAAAAGAACAGACATGAAGAGAAATCAGTGCATTCCCCTCAACACCTTAGGACTTCCCTCAATGTAGGAGACCCGGGTTCGACCCCTTCAGGGTCGGGAAGATCCCCTGGAGAAGGAAATGACAACCCACTCCAGTACTCTTGCCTGGAAAATCTTGTGGACGAAGGAGCCTGGTGGGCTACAGTCCATGGGGTCGCAAAGAGTCAGACATGACTGACTTTCAACACCTTAAGTAGTGTTTGCATGTGGTAGGTGTTCAAAAGACAGCTATTGACTGACAGTGACTAGACGGTAGTGATTCTTAAGCATTTTGACCTCCAGCATTCCAGGATCTTTCCAAGCCAGGGGTCGAGCCTGGATCTCCTGCATTGCAGGCCTTACCATCTGAGCCACCAGAGAAGCCTGTAGTACTCCAAGTAATCCCTAAAATATTTTGCCCCAGACCCATATCCAGAATTTTCTTTTCAGATCCCCCAGTTGCTCAAATACACTGAGGTCTATTCCAGTCTTTATATCAGTATCACAAAAAATTCTTAGAGGAAAATGAGAGGAGAAAGAGAATTTAGGGGCAAACCCCACAATTGGAGAGAACCACCTTGCTCCAATTATAGTTGCCTCAAATCCCAACTTCTCCCCAAATTCTGTAAAAATGCTGCACCCACTCTCAATTCCAGCCTTTTCTCAACAGACAGGACTTTCTCTTGTGCATTGTGAGAGAGGGAATTTAAAAGGTATTTGCTAAACTGGAAAAATCTCTGTCATGCACTATTAAATAGAAAAGCAGATTACAAAATCACACGGTCAGTGTTATCCATTAGTTAAAAATAATGTTTATGCTGACGTGTGTGTGTGAACTTATATAAGAAAATATTAGCAGAAGTTATCTTTCAGTAAGGGGATCATGAATAATTTTTACTTCTTTGTTGTTGTTACTGTTCAGTTGCTAAGTCATATCCAACTATTTGCAGCCCCATGGACCTCAGCATGCCAGGCCTCCTGTCCTCCACCATCTCCCAGAGTTTGCTCAAATTCATGTCCATCAGTCAATGATGCCATCCAACCATCTCCTCTGCCACCACCTTCTCCTTTCACCTGCCATCTTTCCTAGCACGAGGGTCGTTTCCAATGAGTCGGCTCTTCACCTCAGGTGGCCAAAGTATTGGAGCTTCACGTTCAGTCCTTCCAATAAATATTCAGGGTTGATTTTCTTTAGGATCAACTGGTTTGATCTTGCTGTCCAAGGGACTCTCAAGAGTCTTCTCCAACACCACAGTTCGAAAGCTTCACTTCTTCAGTGCTCAGTCCTCTTTTGGATCCAGCTCTCACATCTGTACATGACTGCTGGAAAAACCATAGCTTTGACTATAACGACCTTTGTCAGCAAACTGATGTCTCTGCTTTTGAATATGCTGCCTCGGTTTGTCATAGCTTTTCTTTCAAGGAGCAAGCATCTTTTAATTTCATGGCTGTAGTCACCGTCCACAGTGATTTTGGAGCCCAGAAAGTCTGTCACTGCTTCCACTTTTCCCCTTCTATTTGCCATGAAGTGATGGGACCAGATACCATTATCTTAGTTTTATGGATGTTGAATTTTAAGCCCGCTTTTTCTCTCTCCTCTTTCACCCGCATCTAGAGGCCCTTTAGTTTCTCTTCACTTTCTGTTTTGTGCTTTTCTGTAATTTTTCAGTGAATGTATTTCACTTGTGTGTTCAGGGGGAAAAAAGCACGTGTATTGGTTTTCTACTGCTGTGTAACAAATTACCATAGGCTTAGCTTCTTAAAGCAATCCCTGTTAAAGTCATAGTTCTTAGTTGAGAACTCCAGGCAGGCTCAGACTCCGCTTAGAGCCTTACAAGGCTGAAATCAGGATGTCAGCCAGCCAGGGCTCTTACTCGAAGGCTCTGGTGAGGAATCTGCTTCCAAGCCCATTCATACTGGCAGAATTTGGTTCCTTGAGGCTGTAGACCCCCAAGGACTACAGGTCCTCAGAACCTCCGAGGTCCCTGTTTCAGTGCTGCTCTTAGGCAGGGTCATTCCTAGATGTGATTCTTGGGGTCCTGCTCTGTGGTGCCCACCATCCAAACCACAGATAACTCCCACCTGTCAAATTTCCCCACACTCAAGTCTCTCTGTCTTTCCCTTCTACTATCAGCAAGAAAAAAAAAATCTCTCTACTTTTTAAGGGCTCATGTGATTAAATTGGGCTCATCCAGATAATCTTTGTTTTGATCAACTCAGAGCGAACTGATTAATAACCTTAATTATATCTGCAGAATCCCTTTGGCCTCCTTACATAACATAATCATGAGGTCCTGCCCACGTCTAAGGGGAGAAGACTGTATAGGTTGTATATACCAGGGGAGCGGGAATCTTGGAGGCCACCTTAGAATTCTGCCTACTGACAATGTGGGGTGTGTGTGCACATGTGTGTATGTTTTGTTAACCTCTCCCCCTGAAAGTTAAGGATGCAGTTCTTGATAGCCTCTGAAGCCCTCGTCATACTTTCTACCTGCTGCTGGAGAGCAGGAGATCACATGAGAATGGACCAGAAGTGAAGGAGCATGGACTTTTTTTGCCTTTGTTGGTAAACACCCATGGAATTATGGCAATTCTAGGCAATAACAAAACAAAGTTGGAAGCTTTATAGGTCCAGTGACAATTTTTTAGTGGACAGAGGATTCTAAATCTGATTCTCTTGCCTGTAGTATGACATCGCTGGACACTCTGGAGATGGATACAACATTGGTCTAGTTCCAATCAACAAAATCCCCAAGGACAATAAGCAAAGACTAGAAATTCTCAAGGTAAATGCATTCAGTTACCTCCATATTATGAAACCTTCCACCAGGTTAGGTAAAGTCTCTACTGGTTGCTGAAAAGATTCACTGAAGAAGCAGCAGTTAACTGGAAGCAAAAAGACTTTCTGTTTCACGGAAATTTAAGCATTAATATGAGAAAGCACTTATCATGCCGAAATTCCTAATCTACACCATACAAAATTTAAACTTTGTTCCCTATGTATTTTTAGGGGACTCAGGTTAGTATACAGGATTCTACAGTCTCTATCTATAGAGTTCTTCCAAGCCCCTACATATTTCAGACGGAAAAGAAGGACTCCTTCTAGAGTACTCTCTAACCAAAATTTTATGTATTTCTTAGTATTTTTCTAACAATAAATTGTTTCACATACTTAGATCACAATAGAAACACACTCATCCTGTTTTTTAGAGTAAATTTCCTCCATTCCTATTAATTAAGTACAATGCTTAGTATTATAACTTTGTTTATTGGAAAACCAAGCCATTCCTTATTTTTCTCCTGTGTTATCTCCATTCTCCAATGTGACACCAAGCTTCATATTTTCTTAGATTTCCTGACATTTCTTTAGGGCTTTTTGGATTTTTGTCTGTTTTTATGGGCTATGCTGGGTCTTCACTGCAGCATGAAGGCTCAGGAGCAGTTGCGTGTCCCCTCCTTACCCCCGCAGCATGTGGGATCATAGTTCCTCAACCAGGGGTGGAACCCATGTCCCCTGCACTGGAAGGCAAATTCTTAACCACTGTACCAACAGGGAAGTCCCTACATGTTCTCACTCTAAGTGGCAGCTTGAGTCTTAAAAATCAGGGCCAACTGGGATCGTTTTGGAACATTTCCTGTTTTTAACAAAAGTCTTAACCCCAGCCAGATATCACTGTGTACTGTTGTCAGTCTAAGGTGCAAATTAAATAGAACTCGCTCAGGGTATTTGTGCTTTCTCATTGTCAATAGAAAAATTGTGGGGTTTTTTTTTTCTTTAAAGAAAGCTTCTCATTAGTGGCTTTTGTGCCATGTCTCTTGCCCCCAGACGATGCACGCCCACGCTCAGTTCTGCATGAGTGGGGACCACACCTTAGAGGGGACAGAACATGCCATCAAGGAAATCATCAAAGAAGAGGCTGATGAGTACTTCGTCATCGTCTTAAGTGACGCGAACCTGTCTCGCTATGGAATACATCCTGCCAAGTTTGCCCAGATCCTGACAAGCAACCCTCAAGTAAATGCTTTCGCCATCTTTATTGGCTCTTTAGGCGATCAGGCAGCCAGGTAAGTGTCACCTTAGGATGCAGCAGAGGGCAGGGGTAGAGAGGTTTGAGTACCGGTCATGTGGTGTTTCGTGGGCTCCCATCGTCAGGGGTGGTGGGGGCATGGGGCAGAAACGGAAGCCAGAGTGGCTGCCCTCAAGAGCTGACAGTCCGGGTGAGGGCTGGGATGTTCTACCTTATATTTAGATGAACAGCAATACTTTAAGTTATTTATTTTTCTGCTTATATTTAACCAACAGTAAAATAAACAGCAAATTGATTTGTCTACCAATAAAATTAAACAGTATTTTATACATCTTGCCTTTTACATCAAGGTGTCAAGCTCAGTTCATACTCAAATCATATTCAAAGTAACAAGCGTCTGCTATTTTCGTAGCATCAGAGATTGGGGATGTGTGTCTCTACACTGTATTTAGACATACTGGACATGTGTGCATTCCTGCTGAGGCACTTCAGTCTTGTCCGACTCTGTCACCCCATGGACTGTAGCCCGCCAGGCTCCTCTGTTCATGGGATTCTCCAGGCAAGAACACTGGAGTGGGTTGCCATGCCTTCTTCCAGGAGATCTTCCCAACCCAGGGATCAAACCCACATCTCCTGCGGCTCCTACATAGCAGGCAGATTCTTTACCACTGAGCCACCAGGGAAGCCCAACATACACACACATATGTGTAAATAAGATCTAATATGTGTGTCTGCATATCTATAAACTGGAGAAGGAAACGGCAACCCACTCCAGTATTCTTGCCTGAAAAATCCCATGGACAGGAGAGCCTGGCAGGCTACAGTCCCTGGGGTTGCAAAGAGTCGGACACAACTGAGCGACTTGACCACAGCACATATATACATACATATATATATAAACATAGTCAGACAGATAATCTTCCTTCTTATATTTCTCCTTCATGTATGTCTGTATCTATAGTAAGATGCTACACTAAATATGCTGAATATTCACTAGAGAGACTTATGGTCAGATAATAAATACTATCATGGATCATCTGAAAGGAGAGATCTGGAAACATTTTCATTTCTTAAACACACTGACATTTATCTTTCTGAATTACAGACAGAAATGGTTTTTCTCTACTTAAAGTACTTGTAAGGAGCAGAAAACACAATTGAAAGTATATCTCCTCAAAAAAAGAAAATAAAATCCTGCCTATATCACAAAAGCCCACACCCTTGTGTTTCTCCACGTCTTTTACCTGTCTCACCCTGTGGTACAGAGGTCTGGAAGGTGAAAGTTGCTCAGTCATTTCTGACTCTTTGCAACCCCATGGACTATGCAGCCCATGGAATTCTCTAGGCCAGAATTTTGGAGTGGGTAGCCGTCCCCTTCTCCAGGGGATCTTCCCAACCCAGGGATCGAACCCAGGTCTCCCGCATTGTGGGCAGATTCTTTACCAGCTGAGCCACCAGGAAAGCCCAAGAATATTGAAGTGGGTAGCCTATCCCTTCTCCAGTGGATCTTCCTGACCCAGGAATCGAACCAGGGTTTCCTGCAGTGCAGGCAGATTCTTTACCAACTGAGCTATCAGGGAAGCCCACAGAGTCCTGGACAGACTAGCAAATGTTTTAGGGTCCAAAGTTCTGACGTATTTTTCTCTTCCCTTTGATTTGCTGCAGTATTGCAGGGTACAGCTAAGAACAGACTTAATACCACATAAATACTGTCCCTTTATTATAAATGAGTTCACATCTTTCTCAGCCGTGCGTGTTAGCCTCTTTGAGAATTTCCATGTCCTCAAATGCAGACCATGCCTTTTCCGCTTAGACTGTCTTCAGGACCAGCCCAGGATGAATCCAGACGGCAAGCTCAACAAATACTGTTTGAGCTTAAATAGCTATTTTGTCTTTCTAGTGAACAGATCCTGTTTGAACACTTAAGAAAGCACAATAATACCCTTGTGGTTTCCTGGGGAAATGATCCAACACCCACTGGCAGGAGATACATTGTAGAATTAGCTGGTCTACCAGGCATGCCAAATGCATGATACTGCACAGGAGAGCGGACTTTGATTAAATGTCATTCCAAAACCAAACTCTGCTGGCACAGTGAAAGGAGGCGTTCTTTGGGATAGAACTGTGTCTTGTACTTTTATTGCCTCCAAAAATGGCCCTTTGTTCCGAATGATAACTTGGCATTTAAAAAAATTATCATAAGCCATATAACCTCAGTGTCATCAAAGCAGGCATTGCATAAGTCAGATTATATTTCACATTGTATGATGTGGGGCAGAAAAGAGAAAGAGAGAGAGAACGCAAGAGAAAGAGAGAAAGAACCACTTGAGGTTTGGCTGGGCAACTTTTCGTGAAGCCTGTTTTTCTAAGGCAGGAAAGGCAGTTAGTAGGACAGTGGAGGCAAACACGTCCTCTGAATCTAGGTGAGCTGGTCCCAGATTGATCCTGAGGGCTTTGTTGTGCCAAGGGAATATAAAATACCAGGAAACGACCATCATAAAAAGGAGAGCATTTTTTTCTTGCAAATTCCCCAATTTTCTCACTGAAAAGACCATTCTTTCGGTTCAGTGCTTCCAGCAGGCCTCTCTCAGTAGCTCTTTGTTGCCTAGCAACAGCCAGTTCCACTGCAAGCAGGGGCCAGAGATTAAAAACTGAGAAGTTCCCTTCCTAAGAAACCATTCGGATGCTGAGGTCTGCAGAGGCCGGAGGTGGAAGGGGCGCCCTGGTTTGCGATGGTAATTTTCTTTCCCCATCCATCCTGACAGGCTTCAGAGAACTCTACCAGCTGGCCGGTCTTTCGTTGCCATGGACACCAAGGACATCCCTCAGATTTTACAACAGATTTTCACCTCCACCATGTTGTCCAGTGTTTAAGAAGTGCCCTTATCGCCCTGATGACCCTGCAGTTTGAAATAAGATACAAAGAAAGAGTATCCTGAAGAAAAGCAGAGGTCTATCAAGTGTCCGCGTGCAGTGACTGGATAATTCTGGCATTCCTGGGCCTTTCTGCACTTGCTAAGTCATCAGAATTCAGAGCAGCGGCCAGAGTGAGGCCCGCGCGCCCCTGATGTGTGATCACTAGGGAAGCGAGTTGATCTGCATTATGTGAAAGGTCAGGGTTAAAGGAAGGTGGTTTGAGAATGGTGGTGCTTGATCTATTTCCGAAACCCTGAGGGATGAAGAGGACCTTGCTGTTGCCTTAATGCATCACCTGGTCACTTAGGATAAAAAAAGTGACCGCGGTAAACTAAGCCTTTGATGCCACATTCTGACCCTGGACTGCAACTCTATGCAAACCCACTGAATCCGCCCCTGTTCAGTAATTATTTTTATTTTGTTTCTCCGCTCTGTATTGCCCAACAAACAATGATTTGATAGTATTCAACCCACTTAAAAGTCCTTTCAACAGCAGTATTCTAGACAAGGGTGGGTTTTCTCGACAATTTCATTGTCTTAGCCAAAACCAAAAGGAATCGAAAGATCCTTGGAGTGCGTCCTTTCCCAGGTGACTTTTACAAGGCTTTTTAAAGAATAAAGAGCAAATGCTGCCGGAATTGGGAGGATAAGGGTGTCTTGCCTTGACTCTCTTGTCTCTTCTCCTTCAGGGCTTCCCAAAGTTTCACAGCCCTCCGTTTTGGGGTCCAAAATGTAGTAGCTCAAAATAACAAGTGCTTATTTTTTTACATAAAACAAAGTGAAAACAAGGCAGTATGTTTGAGCTGAATGGTAACTGGAGATTTCTTTAGCTATTTAAAAAACAGCCTCATTCCTTGTTTTAAAATTTTATTTCTAATTGGAGGAGAATTACTTTACAACAATGTGAATGAGCATTAAGAATTATATAGCCCCTCCCTCTTGAGCCTCCCTCCCCCCCCCCCCCCCCCCCCCCCCCCCCGGGTCACCCCCCCGCTCCAGGTTGGGCTCCCTGTGTTAGACAGCAGATTCCCACTTGTTGTTGTTCAGTCACTCAGTCGTGTCTGACTCTTTGAGACCCCACGGTCGCAGCACACCAGGCTTCCCTGTCCATCACCATCTCCCAGAGCTTGCTCAGACTTATGTCCGTCGAGCCAGTGATGCCACCCAAATTCCCACTAGCTACCCAATGGTAGTGTATTTATGTCAGGGCTGCTCTCTCAGTCTCTCCCACCCTCTCTTTCCCTGACTGGGTCCACAAGTGTGTTCTCTATGTCTGTGTCTCTATTCCTGCCCTGTAAATCGGTTCATTGGTACTATTTTCCTAATTCCATATATATGTGTTAATACACGATATTTATTTTTCTCTTTCTGATTTACTTCACTCTGTGTAACAGGCTCCAAGTTCATCCATCTCAGCTCAACCGACTCAAATTAACTTCTTTTTATAAGCCTCATTCTTTTTTATTTCCCCAAAATGGACCTCCGTTCCCACCCTCTCTTGGGCTGACCTTTACTTATCAATAGGCTCGATGTCCAGTTGTTGTTGTTTTTTTTTTAATCAAATGTTCCAGCAAAAGTCAGCCTCTTTTCAACCATGTAATAATAGTTTCTCTTCATCACTGAGGGCAAAGTCCAAAATGCTGGGAGCGCCAATATGTGTGTGCTTTCTTACAACAAGCTGAAAAAACTAGTCTTGTTATTAATGTGATCTTATTCACCCCTACATGGTGGGAACTGTACAATTCATTTCATTTTAATTAATTACAGCAAAGAAGAAACGATGACCCTCATCTGTTTCAACACCCCATCTCCCTACCAAAGAGCTTTCCTGTGCAAATATTGCCCAGCCAGTTTGCATGGCTTGTCTTGTTTCTCGAGACAGACGCCTGCTCTGTGTATTGAATCATCCAAAGATGCAAACGATTTCAATCTAATAATATCTTTAAAAATACAATTGCATTAATAACATCATATGATAATAAGAATGGCAGCTAGCATTTACTGATCACTATATGCCACGTATGCTAAGTGATTTCATACATTATTCCATCAGTTATCACAACAGTGCATGTAAAATAGGTTATTTTTTAACATCATTTTACAGATAAAAGAAGTGAGGCTCAGAGAACTTAAGATTATTGATTACTCGTTGTACCTGTGGCTCAGACAGTAAAGAATCTGCCTGCAATGCAGGAGACTCGGGTTCAATCCCTGAGTCAGAAAGATCCCCTTGAGAAGTATTCTTGCCTGGAGAATTCCATGGACAGAGAAGCCTGGCGGACTACAGTCCATGGGGTCACAGAGAGTCAGATACGACTGAGCCACTAACATCCTCATTTAACAAAGAAGGACACCGAGTCTTAGGGAAATTCAAGAAAACAGGCACACTCGCAGCCAGACAGGGGGAGAGCTGACCCTGGACTGTCCCCTCTCATGCTTTATTCTTGCAAACTGACCACATTTCCTAGAACTCTCTCCCCAGTAGTTGGAAACTAGCTGCACAACTCGAGTGCCTGGAGGAGGGGTGGGGACCAAGGACGTGGGACGCTGCTGGAGGGGCACTTACTGTGGATCCTTCCCGGGCACAGCGGCAGCTTGAGGAAGTGCCCATCCAACATCATTCCTGGAGATGCCCCTTTGCTGGAGGGTCACAGTCCCTGAAAGCCTTTGAAAGTGGAACCCAAGAGTGATTGATGGAACAGCCTTTTAACACTCCTCCCCGTGAGCTAACTACCTGAATAAGCAGAAGCCTTTTTTTTTTTTAAACATGGAAAGAATGTTCTCAAGTAATTTAATTTCCCTTTCCCCACTGGCCAGACAGCCTTTGCAAAAGTTATTTTAAAAGAAAAAAATGTATAACTCCCTGGCTTTCGTGATTTGTAGAAGGGAAGGAGAGTGTGGGAGGGGAGTAGAGAGAAGATGACGGGCTTCTTTTCACTTCTTGCAATAAATACCTAAGAAGCTGTGTCTTTATTATTAAATGAACTTAATTATAGGCCCCTCCAACCTGTTCCCAGGCCCTTCTTAGGGCCAGGGCGTTATAATAACCGCATTGTGCGCCTCGGTGGTAGGGGAGGGGGAGGGGGGGTTCCACTGAAAGGCAGCTAGACCCGTCCTCAGGGAGCCCACGTAACGCTGAGAAGGTCCGTTGTGATTCTGAGCAGCCAGGAGGAATGAAAGCCGTGAGCCGCCCGGGTGCAGGATGCGTCTCCCCACCCCCGCCCCCGGGGTCCTTTGTGAGCGCCTGCAGGAGGACCTCATCACGCACCCCGGCGAGCGCACCCTCAGGAAAGAGGGTCTGGGCAGGGGTCCCTCCGCCTAGCACGTGTTTGGAGTGAATCATTTAATTCTTTCCATTACACCCTCTCCTGCGAACCGTCAGGAGGAGAAATCCATCCATGCCAGCAGGGTTTTGTCTAAACAAAGTCTGGGGCTTTGAAAGCCACTTAGTGGTGTTCCCTGGGCCGCATGGTCAGTGTTCCTGAGATGCACCTCTGGGGACTCCAACCTCTCCCTCCACCTGGCTCCTTGCCTGTCAGATCGGCCCAGGTGAAATTCCTCAGGGAGCAGAGCAAAGAGATTTGGGGGGACCAAGAAGCAAGAGGAATCATCGCCTATTTGTTGCATTTCTGTTTGTTTCCAACCATCACAATTAGGAGAGAGTTCGCAAATCTAAGCTGACACCTCCTGTGCCTAGATAATTTTTTTTTCCTGGAGTTGCATCTCAGGAATAGCCATATGGCCACTTGTATTGAGTAAATCGTGCATGATTTCATCTTATTAAGGAAAAAATGTCCCTTTAAAAAAAAAGCTTTCCAACCAGTAACATACAGCTCTTTCAAACACTTAAATGAATTGTAGAATTCGCTACCAATTTCTCCTCAGGGTTATATCATAAAGTTCTTACCTGTTGCCTCTCCTTTATGTTTTTTCTAAGATATGCTGTGGCAGAAGTATTGTAAGTAATGGAAAATAATTCCACTGGTCTGTAGTGGGGGGATTTCCAAACAGGGTAGAATGAGTAAGAAGGAAGCTGTCAATGCTGTTCGGCCATGAACTAGTAATATCAATACCTGTGCGGTCTCGGGCCAGTCACTCGTGGGCCTCAGCTGCTTCATCTGAATGAAAAGGCTTGGACAAGGTGATCTGCAGCGCTGCAGTCTTGTGTTCCTTTATCTCCTACAGTGAACTGACTTTGTCCCTTGCGTCTTACAAGAGCCTCATCATTTCAGTGTGTTTTTGTCTCAGCCCCACATATATTTTGGCCCCTATGGGACCGAGGATTTGGACACCCATATCAATCACCCTAAAAAAATGTGTTACTGAGTGAATATGCATTCTAAAATTTTGTAAACACCATTAGAACTGGACAAGAGGGGCTTTTCTGCCCAGCAGCTGGGCAGATAGTTCTGTAGGCTCGTGATTCACAAGATACCTGCCCACTGTCTCTTCTTGCTTTGCATTTTGCAGCCAGGAAATAAAATTCCGCATCTGCTGATCTACACAAGGGGATCAAAAAGGATCAGGAATTGGAAAACCGCTGTGTGCTGAGAGCTGACCTTTGTGTGGCAGCCAAACAATGCACAATTGTGTGTGGGGATTTTTTTCTTCAATTGTTAAATCCCATAAACAAAAACCTCCTCCAGAGGAGAAAAAAATGCTTGCCAAGTAGACTCTCAAGATGAGAGCGATTTGACAGGGGTTTTTTTTTTTTTTTTTTGAGACTAAGCCCTGTCTGGGGCTTTCACCTTCAAACAGCTGTGCCCGTGGGCTTTGGAATGCCAGGGTTACATAATTTTAAAATTAAGTGGCACTTGTGGTATTTGACCACTCAGAGCCAAGTATAACACTCTTTTAAGGTGGTTTGGGTCTTTTAAGGTGGCTAGAATGTCGTGTTCTGCTGTAAGAAATATTCTCAAAGGACCTGTCACGCACGGGTCACCACCCATTCCCCCACCCCCTGGCCCCCAACAGGCGCCAAAGACACCCTGACCCTTCCCTCTTCTCATGGGTTTCAGTGAAAGGGCTTTAGAGCCATCAGCTCTTCTCCCTGTAGGAACAATCACAGTGTTTGTCAATAGACTGACTCCCAGGTTGGTAAATTTGACCCCAGAGGACTTCTAGAATATAAAGATTTATTGAAATTACATGCAGCTCTGAGGCATTCGTAACAGTAACTGGAGCCTGACCTGGAAATGGGAGGAAATTGTCAGTCTGAGCATCCCAAAGCTAATGTGTCTGTCATGCCTGCTGGAATGTGGCGAGAAAGTAATGAGCCTGTCAAGAGTCCTTTGTGTAATTGGTCTCTTCAGTGCCACACTTGAAGCCTCATTCATTGAAACTGGAAGAAAAATAAGTGTGCTTACTCAAGTCATTTAAGTTGGATTCGCAAATGCACCGTATTTATATGAATAAAATACTGATGCTAATTCAGTGAGACAGATCATGTCTTCATTTCGGAACTCATCACTAAGAAGTCATCCATCATCAGACTCTAGGAATAAAGAGAGCATTGACAAAGCTAGGTGGTCCGTTTCCTTTCACAAAAGATTTTCTGGCCCATGTGAAATTCAGCCCTGAAAACGCTGGCCTAGAAAGGTGCACTTGTGGACCAGTGGAAATATTGGATTGGCCAAAAAGTTTAGGGTTTTCGAGTGAACTTTTGGGCCAACCCAATACATGTCCACGCTGGAGGAAGCAGCCTGTTGACCAGCGTTGGCTTTGCCTCCTGGGATCGGGGCAATGTGAGGGCATTGGTGGGTTCCCATAGACCCCAGAGTTGCTGAGGAATCCTAGGGTCTCTGCCCCAGGCCAGGATGCCCAGATTCCAGGTGGCACGCACATACAATTTAAAGGACAGATGATAGGGTACCCAGGAAGGCCTAAGGCTTAGTTAATAGACACATGGACCAAGAAATAGAGCTGTTTGTTTCACAGTGAACAAAGACATGTCTATTATCTGGAAAGCATCCTTTGAGGCCCAGATGCTTCTGAACAACTGTTTTCCAGGCAGATAGAATATGCATGTCTGTACATGGCAGGCTGGAGTACAAAGATGTGTGGCGCCTGAACTGAGGCGTCTCTCTTTTGCTTTGACCTTTCCTGCACACTGGAGGGAAGGAGCGCGCTCTCTGCAGAGGTGGGAGACGCGCGGCTCCACAGAACCGCTTGAAAGCAGACATTCAGTCACTTGGCAGGAGTACAGCTCCGCACAGCTGGCCTGGCTTCTTGCCCCCTCATGTCTGAAGTCTGTCTTTAGAGAGGGGTTTCTCAGCAAGAAGGGCTCCTCTTTTTAAATATAAATAGCCCTGGGAGGCCGTCCATCACGCTCATCTTGGCTTG